>WTXI01000505.1:0-21006 GCA_022376515.1 Lactifluus volemus
CATCCATACCAGGGCCTGACTTTAACTTATTGCGGCTCTGTTTTTTTTGGGAAACGGACCGTGGCCTTGGACGGCAAGTCCGCTACTGGTGATAGGAAGATCCGAGGAAGACCCCCAGTCCGCTTGAAGCTTTTTGCTAAGGAACGCGGCAATTGTCTTGTCGATATCATCGCAGTCACCAGTCCTCGAGGCTTCGGGCGTTACTTTCTTCCCCGAGGCCCCTCCGGCAGAGGGTTTCGTAGGATCTGTATCTCGAGAAGCTACTGCTCAGTCGCTGACGCATTGCTAACTTTAGCCTAAGACTGACCGGGTAACTTATCTTCGGTCGGATCCACCAAACCGGTTTTAGACTTCGCGAGGTCGTTTGCTGCTTCGATCCGTGTCAGAATAAGAAGCCATAGCGAGGCTTGTTGATGACGACTCACCAACATTCGCCCGGCCTGGCTTCTGCTTCTTGGGCTTTACTCGTTGGGGCATACCACTAGCTGCAACAGCCATCCCTGCCGGCAATGAAGAATCGGCAATGGCAGGTGTAGCTAGCCTGATGTAAGCTTTGTACGTCCCGTAAGATTCGGCAGTTCATCACCAATGATAGTCACTTACCAGTTGAGGCCATCGATTTCTCGTTCCGCAAATGTTTCTTCTGGGTGTCGGATGGCATGTTAACACCCCGGACGTTTGAATTTTCATGTTCGGGAAAAGATTCTCTTCCTGACGGAATACCATTTTTCTTCCTCTTTTTGTGCAAAGTTTCAGTGGGCCGGGTGGATTCATCCCCCGACAGTACATACTTAGCAGCCTTCCTCTTTTTCCCCCCTGATTGTGCTATCTGAGTTTGTACCGAAGACTTCACCTTCTTGGTATTAGAAGCGGGGTACGACGTGGCTGGGCGCAAAAGCGGTGGAATCATAGTGCCAGAAGCGGACTTATGTGCAACGGCGGAAGGCACTATGCAGGATGATGAAGGTTCGGCATTATCCAGGACTGATTGGTCGGCGAGCGGAGAGGCTGGACGCATTACATGGTCGCTGCTGGATGCGATATTCCGCCGCTTTCGGGGGAGAGAGGTACCCATGACATCCATGTCATGTAGCTGTACCAAGGTGCTTTCATTTGGATGCTTCTCGTGTTCTCTAGGCGCACCCCCCATCTACCCATCGTGATTAGGAGAACGCTGAATGAAGGGGCGTCGCGGCAGACGCACATCGGAGTTTGACGAAGGCTGAGTATTCTCCGAAATTACCACTGCCACAGTTGCATGAAACGAGGCCTTTGTAAGAGCCCTAAAGGCTTCAAAGTCATCATCTGAACGACATTGAGATTTCTGTAAAGCTGACTGTCAGATGGACGCACCGTCCTCCAAGTCAATTCTTCTCCCATCGCGTAATTGAGATAGCTCTATCGGAGCATCAGAACTGAGGCCAAGCTTTTTTCGAACAACTTGTTTCGTCTCCTCGAGAGATTGTTCTTTGCTCGAGATAAACGCAGTCAGCACAAGCCAAATATTGGTTGCCCGAGGAAGTTCGTACCTTTGAATAGGCGATCAAAGGCCCTTTCCGAGGTTTGGTACGTGATTCTTGGGTACCCAGACATGAGTGGGCGTTGGCAGCCAGCACGGCAATCACCGAAGTCGGCCAACCACTTACCCTCAACACACACGCTTAACCATTTCCTCAATGGCGGGCCCTGCTGGTACGATTCTACCAGATTATTGCATATCTTGTCTTGGAATCGATCATTTTTCAAGGTTCTGGTTTCAATCCCCACTTGCCCGGCTTCAAACACAAATTTCTCGCCAAAGCCCTCGGAGCTACCATGTGGTTTTTCATATTTTACCGTGCCAGGTTCGTCTAACTCTCATTCACTATGCTCTTGAAGTGAACCCTTTTTTCTTAGAGAGGATGGCCCCAAACTTTTGGTACGCTGCTGTTCAGCTGCTAGGCTAATACTTACCCCTCCGTATAGGGTCTAAAACATCCATGGGAGGGACATGAACACGCGCACTCTGAAGACGGGGCCTCCCACCATTGATCCTGATCGTCCCTCTTTCGTTGTATCACACACTTGGCGAAATACAAATATTAGAACTGTTTCATATAATCTTGTGATGCCTGCCTTTGAAGAGTCCTTACACCAGGTCCCGCGGATACTTGGTATGATCTGGCCTAGTTGGACCGCGGACAGATGATAATACAACCACGACTGGAACGTAATCAATAATCACTGACGATAATGTATGCCGTATGAAAATGATACAGGAATGCACAATATTGCAAAAAGCCTTCGTTATCAACAGACACCACCTCAAAATTCGAGCGAGGACATAGATCTCCTGCGCCTTTACTACATCTATCAGGTTTATAAGACCGGATACAGTATATATTATCCAATGACGATTCTAATGACTACGATTCTGACGAGATACACGCTTTTCAGCATATAAAACCCCATCGACATCCATTGTTCTTGAGTTCTATGATGCCAGGAAGTTGGATGTCATTTTCTGAATGAAAAAGTGAGTGCTCAGTGAGCCTCAGTCAGGCACTAGGCATATGGAGTCACTCATATACTCACTAAAGTATTCTGCTCTGTTCATCTGTATTGCTTGGAGTACTCATTCAAGCAATGAAGATGTACAGAGCAGGATACTCTTGAGTACTGGATAGTGCATTTAAATTTCTCTTACACCATTATCTTTGCTTGCCTGCTGACTCCCTACCTTCTTCCCAAATGCCAGCCACTTTAATTCTTTCCGAATTCGATTTTCCTCATTTTTGTACTGAGAACCACTCATTCACAACTTACAAACCAGGTAACCAATAGCATCTTTGCCTCGCCCTTGACATTTCACGGAAATGCGCCCATTTCCAGACAGTCGCACAAGTTCTTCGCTTCACGTTCGCCAACTCCACGCTTCCGGCTCCTGCGCCGGCACTGAAAGAGACATTTAAATCGAGGAAGTTTTAGCTTGGTGACGGATATCAAGAATCTGGCCAAGGATGCCGCTATACAAGGTGCCCTCGTCGGAGTTTGGTCCTTTGCGCTACCCTCGTTTCAAGGCTTCGTCAATGGCAATTACAGGTACATACGCTCTCCTCCTCCCGACTTCCATTACATCCTCTTTCCCCCCGCTTCCACGAACCGAATCATGACAAGGATTTGACGTACAATCGCTTTCTCAGTCGTCGGGCCTTTGACCCGGACTTCACGCGCGCACCGCCGTGCCCCCGCTGACCAGTCTCACCGATGAGCACCTCGCGTTGCTGAGTGTTCTTTCACGCCGGGTGATCGACTAGGCCGATAGAAGGCCCTTTCTGAGGTGAACACCAAATGACCATTGGTTGACTACAATGGCTTCATTGTTTTGGTTTGATAATGCGTCCGCTGGCGGATTGCAACCTTTTCTGGGGTTTGTATCACTAACAGAGTTCACGTTTTATGACCGAGACATCTGCGTTTGCAGCGGAGTAGTGCGCGGAGTGGTCCACTAGGGGCTTTTGTTATGCATGCACACATGAATTTCAGGCAGCTGGGTACCACGGGCTCATTTTTTCGCATGTCGGCGACCACGTATAAATATGGGCAAGTCAATGAGCGATTCTGCGCGTTGCACATTCATCCCGGAATAATCTGCGATCTTCACACAGGTGGGTATAATCCTTGGCGTTTCACGCTCATAAAAGCCTCATATTGACCGCTCACCGAGACAACAAATCTTTGAAGGACTTCTGGCCATCAGGAAAAATCTCACTTGCTAAATCCATCTAATTTAGCACTAACCTTCTAATGGCCTTCTAAAGTGTGATAAAACGTGCTAAGACCCGATGACTAGTTTTAGACCTAAGGTCCAGCTAGCGAGTGTCATATTTTGATCTAAATTATGTCTAATTATGACTATTTAGTACATATGCATATCTCTAGTAATAAACGGATTTACATAAATGTATGACATTGGCCCTTTTTTTTTTCAAGTCTGCATTTATATTCCGCAACATGTGGCTATAACAAAGATGCAGTCCCCGGAGATGACAACATGCACGGCAACGACGTCAGCGCAGAGATTCCTCCTTTTTGCATTCTGCTGGCTCGGGTGCGTCTAGCCCCGGAAGCGGGGCGGAAGACGGTCTTCAGACGAAGCGGCTGAGGACGACCACTAACGAGGAGACACCGTCTCTGTTACTGCGCATGGGAAACGTGCGACGTCTTTCACCAGGGGCACGCAGTCGACAGGCGTCAAACTCAAAGTCCTCACCGGCGCTCCAAGCTCAGTCCTCGGATTCGCCAAGGCATCGGGGGTAGGATAGTAAAGACGGCAGGGGAGGTAAGGAGCGTAGCGGTGAACTTGACGTTTTCTTGGTTGTGTGGGCGGCGTTTCCTGGCGCCTGCTTCGGCTATCCTGGGTCTCGGGAGCATGCAGGGGCGAGTCGATTTGGTGAAAAGGCTCACAGCCTTCCCACCTTGGGCCGTGCTAAGTAGGATGGGGAGTGAGAGGTCGCGATCCACCGGTTGGAGGATGTCGCGAGGGCGTCAGCGTAGCGGGCAGGCCGTGATGACATGTTCAACAGATTGTGTGGGGGCCCCGCAGGAACAGCTTGTGGGAAGGTCAGGGCGAAATTTGGCCGTGTACGACCTGATGAAGGTGTGGCCCGTGATGAGCCTGACAAGGGTGGAGAAAACTGTCGTGTCCCTTCGATCCTTGGATTACCGGCAGGATTTGGCCATTTGGCGGTGTGGGGAGGGCAATGTAGGTTTGGGAGCGGTGATAGTTGCTCAGACAACGGTCGGCCCATGTGTCGATTGCTGAGGCTTTGGCTTCACGGCGTTGATAGCTGACGGTGTGCGGTTCACGGTGGTTGGACGGGAGCGGGCGCGGAGCGATTGTGTCTGTCAGGTGTTTGGTGTGGACAAAGCCGTGCAGCGCACGGTCTTGTGGTGCCCAGACTATCTGGATTTTGAGGTTCCTGTATAAGGAGAGGAGAATATCAGCCTTCTGTCTGAAAGAAAGAGAGAAGGGTTGGCCTGGGTGGGGACCCAGCTTGGTTATGTCGGAGATGGCAGTGGGGTCGGGGGAGACGAGGAGGATGTGGGTAGCGGGGAGAATGAGTTGGGCAAGTGAGATACCGGTGTCAATCACATTGACACACATGCCAATCTTGTGGCACAATAGGACCATATGTCTTCGCAATTCCTGCTGCTCGCCCGACATTTCTTAGCCTTTGTCAGCCTGATGACACCCCAACTAGACGGGGTGTTCATAAGGAACAAGAGTCAGATAGTGTTGATGAAAAGAACCGGCAGCAAACTGGAATGAGGCAGGAGCATTGGCGACAGCTGGGAGCGGGATGGCATATGTAGCTTTAGTATGTGTTGACTTAGACGTGTTGACGACGAGAACTCTACCTTCCTCATTAGGTTACAGTAACAAGTCACGAGTGGATTAGTCAGGTTGAACTTTGAACTGAACCTGCCCAGGGATTGTCTTTCCGTCAATTCTCCTCGTCTCGCCTCTGGCTGCAGAGTCAAATTACAGTACCAGCAACTCTGTAGTTTCCACAATGTTCTACCCTGCCCATTCCAAAGCCCAAGGCATTCCCCCATTTGTCTCTGCAACAAAGTAAGTTGGAATTCTCTTCTTTTCCACCATTGTAACGTTTCTTTCCTCACTAAATTTGTGAATCATCCATCCCTTCCAGATCGACAATGACAACGACAACCGCTGCGACTGCAGCTACAGCACCCTCTGTTGCTCACGTCCATGATCTACTCTCAAATTCAAGCCAGACGTAGTGAAGATCGCCTCTAATGTCTCTCTTGCCCAGATGCAGATTGATGTCCGCTTCCTCAGGCAAGTTGGTGCAGGCCGATATGATCACATATCATGAGCCAGGAGAGCCACTGCAGCTCGGTCACCCTGCTATGTATGTCTCGTCTTGTGTGCATGGCTTGGGAACCTCGCGCTGAACCTAACAAACAACAGCATCGGCACACCCAAGGTGACACAGCTCGTTGTGGGTCTCTACAGCCCCAAATTGGTCGTTAGATTCACGCTTGTCTCTACCAATGGCAGCAAAGGTGCCGAGTTGATTTCTTCTTATGATATTTGTTGCTCAACCTCAGCGCATGATAGGTGACACCGGCAACCTCCTCACCTGGTCCTATTGACGCCCCATTGATGTGTGCCCCCCCCCCCGAGTGCTGTCCACCACCACCACATTAGACCACGATATTAAGAGTTAATTAGATGGGTAGATGTATTAGTGTGTTTAGCACTCATTTTTGATAATTTATATGTTTTTAATAAACAAACTATGGTGATAATTCCGTGATAATTTGGTGATAATTTGAAACTTTTTAGTGACAATTTAGAAGCTCTTTAGAGGCCTCTAACGGTGATCTAACAGTGGTCTAATTAGAGCTAATTAGAAGGGGGGTTAGTTAAAGTTGATAATGGGCGCTTACCTGCTAATTAGAGCTAATTAGCCGGTTTTAGCACTTGAGGTTTTTCCTGATGTGAAACCTTTCCTCTCCACATCAAGCTCAAATTACATTAATCACAGAACACGAGCCCCTACAACTAATCATCATCTATCTTGTCCGAGTCTGTGGACTACAGACATTGGGTGTGTGTGTAATGTAGGTGGTACAAAAGATCTGGGGGCTCAAAAGTTGCGGGGATGGAGAGTCAAGTCAATTTGTCTCAGTGAGTACTCATGCCCCACGATGAGACATATCGGTTTATAAACCTTCATCCGTTACTCATTCAATTCAAGTCTCTTATCACCATGACCTTGACGCTCTCGGGTACCCTATAGCTTCTTCATCTTCGCCCTTGTCTTGCTAGCTGGCTAGTAATCCATCGCCGGCTTCCCCTATACTAGGCCCTTTCATTCCTTCGTTTGACGCACAATGTGGACCAACAATGTCAAGCGGTTCGACCTTCAAGTGGAAAATCCCCTGATCTCCCTTACATACCCTTCCCACTCTGCCCTAACGAACCGAATGAGTACAGTATACCCTTTTGTCTTGGATCACCCATTGAAAGCAAGACGAATCTCCTGCTTGTGAGTTCGAGGTTCAACAAGTGGCGACTCGTGAGAGGGGAAGAGTGGAGAGGGGGAAGAATGGAGCGGCGGCGAGAGGAAGAAAATGCGTCGAGAGCCCATAAACAGGATCGAAACGAGTAGTGTAGGCGTAAGAGGAGAATAAGAGGAGACTTGGAGAGACTTGAGGCAGACAAAGATTTCGAGAAGAAGGGGAAAGTGGCGATGGTTCGCTAGACTTGCAAGTACATCAGAGACTGGTGATCTAAAAGTGGGAAGTACGTCGAGCACGGGCATCGCGGGCCAAGTAAAACTTGAACGCGAGCTGAACGGGGCCGTGGAACAATATATGGCACGTTTGTCGCGGCGACAAACGTTGGTTAAGCCATCGCGAGTATTGTCCGTTATCATTAACGTTGAACGGACAATCATGAACCTTTAAAACCCATCAAAACCCCAAATTTCAAGCACCTCTCAGCATCTTAACGTTCCCGGGTACTGGATAGTAAGCTTATTTTCCCTTCGTCTTCGTCTTCGTCTTGCTAGCTGGCTAAACCCCTACCCTCTTCCCTGATGCCAGCTCCTTTCGTTCCTTCCAAATTTCGAATTCTCTCCGTTTCGTCTTGACGGCGACACGACTTTCAAACCAGTTGATATCTTTCGTCAATCTACATTGTACGAAAATGCGCCCATCCTATACAGTCGCACAACTTCTCCTCATTTTATCCATCGCCAACTCCGCACTCGCAATGATGAGGCTTCCGTGGTCCGGTAGCAGTAACAGCAGGCCATCGACAAGCTCGGACCCGTGGACCGACAGGGATGTTTGGAATCTTGTCAAGCAGTACGGAATACAAGGTGCTATCGCTGGACTTTTCAGCGGTTTCGGGGGAGCGGGAAACAGAGCAATTATCGCTGGTGGTGGAACCAATGGCCCAAATCCGAGTCCGAGTCCGAGTCCGAGTCCCGTGCCGAGCCCAGTGCCAAGCCCAGTGCCGAGCCCAGTGCCAAGTCCAGTACCGAGCCCCGGGCCGAATCCCAATAACGGTACCAGTCCGTACCAACCTGGGCCGGTCAATCCTGGGTCTAATACGACGTACGTATCCTCCTCCCTTTTCACGTTAAAGGATTTGACGCTTTCATAGCCGTCGGGGCTCTGACTCGGATGACGCGAGGACCGTCCTGCTTACACGAGACATTCTGAATGCTGTCATGCTCTCCTTACGTACTAACACCGCAAAGTCGTCGACACCTCCGAAAAGAACTTGGCCAATGTCGCGTAGTATTGATGTTTCTAGGCTGAGTGATAGGGAGCTTGTACTTCTAAGCATTCTTTCACGCCGGGCGATCGAAAATCTCGACTAGGCTGATCCGAGACTTTCTGATATGAGGTGTACAAAATGACTTTGTGTAACTAGTATAGTAGCCTAGTGCAACGAGTTTGCCCATTCACTCCTAGCCCTAAATTTTTGCTTCCTATTTCTCACGAAGTACTCGAGGGATAATGTAGGAAAGATAGAATTACAGTCAGTGCCTTGTCACAAAGTCTAAATGAGAAGGACCACCGTTTGTGATGCATGTGATGCAGAGCTGAACCGCTGTGGGAACTCATACGTCGTTCATACGTTCGTGTAACCACTGGCAGCACAGCAGCACGACCACAAAATCTGACCATTGTGCTAAGAAGTCAGGTGGAACGCAATTTTAGACAGCATGAGCTGAAAGTACAGTCCTCCGGTTGGCGACATACGGAATAGTCGGCTCTACAACATCGATAACAGCGCACCGTCGGACCAACGTATTTTCCGATTTGTTTCCGTGCGTCTCGCATATCGACTTGTAAGCCACGTTCTTTAATGTTCATCGAACGTTCATCCTCGACATGCACAGGCTATGATCGATAACGGATGATCCTCGCGACCTGGGCCTTCTTATAACATGTATAGAGCTTATAATACACCCATCGACACTAACTTTCAAGTTCATCTTTGTCGCTCCCGAGTACTGGATAGTGCGCTTTCCTTTCCTTCACCGTTTGTCTGGTTGGCTGGCTAACACTTCTCTTTCCCCAATGCTAGCTACTTTTTCACTTCACTCCTTCCAATTTTTGAAATCCCCTTCTTTTCGTCTTGACGCCGGGCGTTTCACGGAACTTTTTTTTTTTTCACAAACCAGCCGAATATCTCTTCGTTCTCGCCACGTTGTATGAAAATGCGCCCATTTCAGACAGTCGCACAACTTCTCCTCATCGCATTCATCGCCAACTCCGCGCTCGCATTTAGGTTTCCTGGGTTTAGGACTAGGCCAAAGACAGAGACGAATCAATATCAATATGGATATCCGCCTGGGTATTATGGAAATGGATATGGGCAGCCAGCAACCTCCGGGTCCAAGAGCAGTGGACTCATGGGTATGGCCGGGGGGATCGGCTTGGAAACCGCCGGTTCCTTTGCCGCCAATAAACTTTTCAGCAGCGGTTCAAGTTCCAGCCCTCCTTCCAGCCCTCCTCCCGGTGTTGCTCCTGGTACACCTGGGAGCACAGTGGTCCCTCCTAGTACACCCGGGAACACAGTCCCTCCTGGTCCACCCGGGAACACAGTAGTCCCTCCTGTCAGTAACTCGGTGTACGTATGCTCTCCTCCTGATCTACCTTCCATCACCTCCCCCTCAATGAACCGATTCACGATAAGAATTTGACATACGATCGCTTTTCGCAGCCCTCCCAGTAGTCGGGAATTTGACGCGGACAGTCGTTTAGTGCGCGCCATCCTACTCACACGAGACATTCTGAATGCTGTCGCACGGAGTGACGTCGCCTCTCCTCATACCTCAACCTCCTCGACACCCCAAAAAAGAATGTCGCGCGATTTAACAGAGTTAAGTGACCGTGATCTCGTGCTTCTGAGTGCTCTTTCACGCCGGGCGATCGCAAAACTCGACCAGGCTGATCGGAGACGTTAAAAACGAGGTGGACATCGTACAATGATATTGGACTCTGTTGTAGTTGTAATATGATCCCTGGCGGATTGCCAACTCCCAACAAAATTTACGTCTACGATCGAGACATCTACGTATTACAACGTGTTTATGTTCCGGACCCCCAGCGTCTAGATATTAAATTTTTGCCGAAGATGTGTATTGTTGGCCACCTCGCAAAAAGAATGACTTTTGTTGTGCACACGTCACGTTCGAGCATCCTGGGCACCGAAGGCCCATTTGCACCGACGTCGACGGAGCACCAGCACCAGTCTCCTTCAAATGTTGCGTTACAATGTCCGCCAGTGCACGTATGAACACGGGTGAGTCATTGAGCGATTCCGCGCGATGCACCTCCATCCCGAGCTGTCCCCCGCATCGCCTCTCTCCATCAGTTTCTTCTTCCTTGGCGGAGATAAGAAAGGGACTCGCACCTCACGCGCCTCCTTCCCATATTCGATGTCGAGCTCGTACAGCGTTTCTATGTGATCGCTGGTAAACGCGATCGGCACGAGCACGGCGCGCTTCTTGCCGAGTCGCGCGAGACCCTTGAGCGCGTCGCTGGTTTGGGGGCCCAACCAAGCTCTCGGGCCTACCTGGGACTGCCACACGAGCCGGTAGGGATTCGTGTGGCCCAGACGGTCCATCACGGCTGCCACGGTCGCGGAAACCTCGAGCACGTACGGGTCCCCGCGGTTGACGACGGACATGGGCAATGAGTGCGCAGAGAAGAGTAGCACCGCGTCGTCCCTTCTCTCTTCTGGGAATTTCTTGAGCGCCGATTCTATATTCTGGGCAACGGCCTGGTGGCGAGTGAGGAATGGAGGTAGGTAGGTGACATATATATATGCAAAGAGTGTGGGGGGGAGGTGCTCACCTCGACGAAGCCGGGATGTGTGCCCCAACGATCAATGACGGTCCAATTGATATCAGGAAACAACCCGGCTTTGCTCTTTCGGTAAATGTCATTGAGACTGCTACCCGTCGTACTACAACTGTACTGAGGGTATTGTGTAAAGGCTATGGCACGTTTCACGCCGTCCTCTCTCATACGTCTCGCGGTCTCATCCGCCAAAGGGCGTGCATAGCGGAACGCGACGTAGCTCTTGTGGGGCGCCGTCGCCGGATGGAGCTCGTCGAGTAATGTAGCCATCCCTTCCCCTTGTAGTTCGGACCAACGCAGGATTGGGGAGCCACCACCAATTTCGGTATACTGCTTCTCGATCTGTGGTGTTCGCCTTTTGGCGATCCATGGTGCCAAAAGAGATTGAAAGGGAAGGGGGATAAGGTCTCCGTCGGAGAAGAGATTTCGTAGAAAGTCGTAGGTTTCAGAAACCTAGACATTCGGTCATATAACCACGGGGAGAGTGCACGTCCTTGAGATTAGACATACGGTGGACGGACCGCCCATGTTGAGCATCACGACAGCTACACTCGGCTAATATAAGGAGATCGACGCAAAGGAATAGAACAAAAGCGCAGGACAAACCTGTTGGACTAGAGCAGATGAGAAAGATTGGTTAGAAAGAAAAATATACATACCTTTTCCCCACAGATGGGTTACGAAGTGTGGCATAGGATCGAGAAAGTATACGTGCGAGCCTGGTGAATTTTGTAGCCATACTGTAACGGATGACGGTGGGACGCATCGACAGGTCATGTGAACTTTATTTGGGCATACACAACCGAAGCGTAACTAACACAACTATGGACTCGACTTTTCCAACATAGGCTTGGCACTAACTGCCTTCTCGTGTGCACGTATCGACTGCCTTCGCTTGATGTACTGGAACAAAATTAGCATGCACCACGAGACGACTATCCACGCGATCAGTATTCCAAAGTTCAGCCCAACTGTCCCATGTCAGATCCTTATTGAATTGTCTTGCGTGCAAGATAAGGGAGACGTACTCTGATTACGCGTGCCGAAAATGATGGCCCGAACGGCTTGCTGGACGTTATAGAACGGGATCGCGTAGGCATAGTGGTAGAAGCCTGGCAGCAACGCCGGCGGGAAGATGCACACAGAAACGTTCACTGTGGCGACGTATACGTTAGCAAACTTAAGGTCCATGGCTGAGGGCGAAATGGGAGGACACACGGATAATCCAGAAGAGGAGAAAGAAGGGGACGAAGCGCGGTGTCAAGATCGTGATCATCGAATCAATTATGCCGCCCAGCGCGCACATGGCCACCCAGGACAACATCCAATATATTACAAATCCCGAGCTACCGAAACTGGAGCAAGTATCATCAGCAAGAGAAGTAACGCACTAACTGCAGTGGACCTACAATCGACTAAATGGGACTTGAAAGGCGAGACTTAGCAAGCTGAAACAACACTGTTCGTGGCAGTTAGTGGAAAGTAAGTTGTAACAAGTCAGCTCGACCTACCGACAAGAAAAAGTATATGATGACGGGGTTGACGATGCGGATGATGATGAGCCATTTGAACGTAAGACGATCTTCAAGGTGTGTAGCATCTACACGTGCCATATAATGCACCGATACTACTACGAACTGTACGCCTCTGAGTGAGCTAACATGCTCTAAGCACGAATTGTGAGTATTTGTACCGCAAGGATGAGTAGGTAGATGAGTCCGACAAAGTCAACTGCGGTTGCCACGGGTACATCGAATGGTCGTACATTCAACAATGTATATGAGATGGGGAGCGCGACGAGTCCCGGCGCGGTGACAACAAGAGCGGTTAAGTTGGATGAGAGATCGGGTAAAGATTCAACATATTGTGCATTGAACGCTTGGGTGATTCTATTAAGCAGATTGGTGACCTAGTATTGCCTCAGCTGTGACCCCAAATTCAAGTTGCCCCAGCCTGACAAGACGGCGTGCTTACATACAGACCAATCACAGCGCGGCTTTTGAGATATCATTCACGTGAGGTCAAACCAAAGGCAGACAACTTGAAGTTCCACAACGTACTATGCGTTCTCAGAACGAGCCTCCGCAACATATGCAGTGATAGTACCATTTGAAACGTAAGTGCTATCTGTAGCGATCACTGCGGCGTTTAACTTTGCCGTCGCATTAGGGTTGACTAAAGTAATCTCATCGTCAAAAACGAAGACACTTCTTCTGAGACACAATACGCACTGGTGATGATAGCCCAGGCTTTGTTTTGCACAACCGCATCCTCAACGTCATGCATCCCGTTTGGAAATAAATCTGTGGAGACAGTGTTCCACGAAATTGCAGTCGGTGGTCCATTACTTGCGACCACAGCGCGCGAGACGAACTGGCCTATCTCACCGCCGTCAAAATCCTGTGGGCATCAATATATTCACGCATGAAGCGCGCACGATCCGTGGATTTGACATGCTTACCACGACCCAGCCATTCAGATTATGAACGTGCGCTGGGGTCTGCCAAAGCGCTCCCCAGTATATGGATAACACAGAGAAAATGACGAGGACGAGGATGCCGATATTCAACCCGAGGATCGAATGGTAGACCTTTCGCGCTGCCGCAGTCGCGGGCTCGTTTGAAAAGTAACTCTCGGTGAACCAAGGTGGTGGCGGTCTAGCTGTTTCTATGCGTGGCGCAGAGGACGAACCGTTGTCGCCTCCGGCTGGACTGGCTGACTTTACTGGAGAACGAGAGTGGGGAGACTGGGATGGCGAACTATCACCTGTCTGCATGGGGAAAGTGGCGATTTGTCCGTAGTTCAACAAACACCTGGTGCAATTTCCTGGGCGATTTTCGATGCTCTGGGGACCAGACACGAAGGGAAAAAAGGTAACTCAACAAAGACTGGATTTCGGTGTCGAAGCCTGATCGTGGGCTCGGATCGTGGGGTCTTTATCCTCACCGTATATAGCATTATTACTCAGGCCGAGATTCACTAAGCGGGACGATTTTGCCACAGTCGTCATCAGCCCCTATATGAAAAGTTACCGTCGGCTGACCATAGTAAGTTACTTGTGATCACATGGCGCCAAGCTCGGCGCAAGCAATCCTTACTAGTTTCTACTCACTGAGATGTATGAGCTGTCAACAGCTTTGTACTGTCTCTGCACTATAAGTTGCATATCCAAGATGCCTGCCCACCTCCTTGAATTTTGATTTCTCTATCGACATGTACCAAGAAAAGAACATGATGACCCTAGAACAAAGTACACGGGAAAGATTGTTAGCGTTAGCATATTACACATACAATACATTTTACACAACAAATGCAGTACCGACGGATCCTGTCCCTAGAACGCGCAGACTGCAAACCAGAGTCCAGCATACAAGCTCATGTTCCCCTCTGCCTATTTCTGCGGAACCATCGCCGTCGTGCGGGCCGCGCTTCTTGTCCCGTACCCGTACCTATGGTGCCTTCGGGTTCGTTTCCACGGACAGGCCGTTGACACACCGGACAGCGGCCTGACACGTCAAGTAGCCATGGGTCCACACACGTTTTCTGTCGTAGCGGCAGTCCGTCAGTAGTCGTTAGTACAAGATTCGTCTGCGGGTAGGTGCAACTGACGTGAAAGACATGACCGCAGTTAAGCAACCTTAACGGTTGTGCACCTTCGCCTGCATCCTGCAACCGGAGGGAGATGTCACCGCTTGGTAAGGCAGGCGTAGTCGGCTGTCTAGTCACGTCCCCTTCTTGCTCTAGAGCCTCAGGTCCACCTGTCGCTTGGTTCTCTGCCACTTGCTCTTGCGGCTGCTCCTGCTCGTTTGGCTTCGTCATGTCCACTACCGTCCTCCGGGCGCCCACACCGACGCGCTTCGGTTCTTGAAAGTCGAGTAGACAAATAGCGCAGGAAGCGCGGTGGCTATCTAACTGCACGAATGGGTACTCGCCTTTCTCCCAATTATCCTCCCAGGTAAGCGGACGACTTGGTTCCCCCTTCTTTTCTCTTCCCTTGCCACTCTTTTCTGCCTCAGTGGGTGGCGAACCTCGCCGTCGGAACGGCAAGAAAAGGAAACGGCGACGCGATGTGGGCGAGTGGGGCGGGTAAGTGTGCAAGTCTGATGGGATCGTGACGGGCTTCGATGGTTGATCGGGTGATGGAGGGATGTAAAGCACTAGTGGGATTTTGTCGACGACTGATCGCGGGACCTGGCCGATGTCCGGTGTGAAATGATGCGGATTCTGTGAAGGATGTCGACCGAGACAGAGCAGCAGGATGCTCCAGAATAGCTACGCGAGGTTAGCCTATGCGAAGAGTGTGTGTGCACGATTGATACATACGAATAGAATCGGCCCCACAACAAAGACGAGGATCGCGACGATCACAACCTCGAGAATCATGACATACATCACGCTAAGCAGTCCGAAAGTTAACCACCAGAGATGTGGTGATGAATGTCGGCATGTCTTGATCGAGCTGTACATGAAAATTTGGGCAAGGACAAACCAAACGAGCGTGAAGGTAGAACCCATTAGTGATAACCTATCGTTAACATCGGAGAACGAGCGCAATGTAGGGTGTGCAGGCTTAGAGTGGGAAAAAAAAATAGAAATGCGTAAACAGACCTAGCATATGTCCTTGGATAAGGCATTTGGTTAGCATTAGCATGTGGCTGCCCCTGGCCTGGGGTACTCGTGTTATTTCGAGCGGAAGGGGAGTTTCTTCTTCCGCCCGGAGGAGCAGCATTCGGATAGGTCCGTGTCCGAGATTCTACATCATTAGGTGTCTGACTACTGCTATAGCATCGCGCGTGAGGGAAAAGTGGTAGAAGGTCGCGCCGAATAAACTTTTTACCTTTCATCCTGGAGGCGCTTCGTGCGTTCGCGGGACCACCGCCAGACGCTGAGCCAGACATCTAAAGCAAGGCGGACAACCCAGAAGGCATTCCATGTACCCAACGGCTTTTCACA
Source organism: Lactifluus volemus (assembly GCA_022376515.1). NCBI lineage: Eukaryota > Fungi > Basidiomycota > Agaricomycetes > Russulales > Russulaceae > Lactifluus > Lactifluus volemus. Next base: position 15,853 of record WTXI01000505.1, read on the forward strand.
TGCATCCCACTCGTTTTTGGAAGGTACCGTGGGGCTTCGGTGGTGTGTTGAAATAGTCAGGAGTGTGATGATCGCGATAATCTAGTCACGAAATAAAACAGCGAGGCGCATTAATCGGTCGTGAAAATGAGACAGATAACACCAGAATCACCTGGGAGAAGTCTGCTACTAGTGTCCAGATAATGGACACGAGTTCCTTGCGTGCTCTGTTATTGCGGCCATATCCGAAGAAAGCGAGAACGCGGCCTGCGACGGAAAGTCTCTGTTGATTGGCATTCGTTCTATGCACAACTATCCTTGGAGCATTCGGTGCTGCGGCAACTGGATTGGGTATGATGGTTCGGATGGGCGGGCGAGTAGAACTAGTACTAGTATCTCGGTCATGGTTGTTGGCTGTAGGGGGGGAAGGCGGTGGATTGTTGACGACGGTGTTCTCTGGTACTGTCGCTCTGCTCGTGGCATCGTTTAGGGAGCTTACGGTGGAAGGTCGCTCCAATTCGCCAGGTGTGGCAGGAATGACAGGACTGTCCGAGGGGGGTTCGGATTCGGACGTGTCTCCTGCTGAAAGCGGAATATCTGTAGTTACGGTGAGTGTGGGTCGCGGTTGGGATGGATCCTCAGGCATGATGAGAGTTGTGAGGAATCAGGGGGTGTATGCGACCGCCGCAAATATAATGACTGGGGATGGCGATGAACGGGCAACCGCGAGTATAAAACAAACTGGATTGGACCACAACAGAGCAGGATAGGTAGGTATCTGAGGCAGCTGCACTTGTCGAGTCGACGGACAGACGTACTTGTACTCGTGTACGCAGGGCTGGCGCGGTTCGCAGGCTGAAATAGCTCCTAGTACACGCCGCGCCGCGCAACTGACACGGGTGGCTGTGCAGGTATAGGGTTCAGTATAACTCTAGGAGACAGTTTAAACAACTCTTACAGTTGTATTGGGAATAAAGATCTCCTTTGGGCCGCTCAAATTCCGAATTCTTATGATGGGAAGAGAGCCTGAGTCTTGTCTCAGTGATGTCTTACATTACAAGGTATAGCTTACATAATATAGACTATCACACCTCTCTTTTTACCTACCAACCCCTGCTGCGGCCATGAGCTCTGCAAAGTATCAGGCACTCCCCACCAATGACGACGAGGAGCGCCCCCCCACTCATCGTAGATATCTCTCAGAACACCGCCAACTCGCACAGGATCCGCGCTTTAACCCACCACCTCCCTCTTGGTGGAAGCGCGCCTTGCTTATCGTATTCATCGTCGTCATGTTCTGGCTATCCTTCTCTCTGCGCGCTTCGATGAAAAGGGGAGCACAGTCGCATGTCGTACATGCTAATAGGTGTGTATCAAAAGTTTTCAGCAGCTCCTCTTTGTTCTCGGTTATCCGCTGTGGTGGCGTACTGACACCGTATTCTAGATACTCGAAGCAATACAAATATCGCCCTGCCGCCAGCCCTGTCATTTCTGAGAGACTTAAGGACGGCAGAGTGCGCGTACGAGGCGCGGCACCCCACGTGCGATCCCTTTAACCAACCTCATCATTTTGGTTATCCCTGTGCTGGCCCTCCGGAGACTAGCCCACTCTGTAAAGCGTTACATTCCTTTCAAGTACTTACAGCAGCTTGCCCCCATCTCAGAACATCACGCTCCTTGATGTAGAATTATTTTTACTATTGTCCAGTTGCTGTTCCGTCCAAATTTCCCTTGTTACTTTACTAGAGAAATGTTACAAGTACCCCTCTGGTAGGCAAAATCTGGACAGTTTGATTTTTTAAACCATATCCAACATTACCGCGAAAGGAAACTAGACAAGCTGGGCCGTTTACTGCCTTTCGCGCTAGTATTCGACAAGCGGTGCGATGACATTGCATCTTCTGTCTGATGTACCGCCTCCGCATATCTACGCGTCATGCTCCACATTAGTAAGAATGACGTCCCCAAGAATACACACGCACAGAAGCTTGTAGCGAACGAGCTCGCCTTCAAGTTCCTCGTTCTGTAACCGTGCTCGGACGAGCTCGTTCTGTCATTGAAGCGTCATCGACCCCAGCAGAGAGAATCGACGAGACACATTACGCACTAGGATACCAACATGCTCCTGGTTCAGCGCCGCTAGGTTCGCTTCCAACGCATTCCTAATTGCACCCAAATGTTAGCGTCCAGGCTGTCAGGGCATCGAATAGGATGTCATGAGCCTACATCTGTGCCGACAACTGGCGATTATGATTACGAAGTGTGTCCATCTCCGCTGCATGCATCTCCCGTGTACGTATCATCTCATGGTATTCATGGTTGTACGAGTCAAGCATGAACGGGGTGATCCGCAGTGACATTGCATCATTTACGAAGTCGTCAACGCGATATGTAGTCCTTTCACCCTCTTTTGCAAGAATCTGCTCTCGTCATAACCGGAGCACGGAGGATGTTAAAAGGGTTGTGACCTGCCTTGTACGTATCGACAACGCCAGTGTTAAGGAAGGCAACAAGATCGTCGAACTTGAGCGATAGCAACATCGCTTCGTTTTTCTGAAGAAGGGAGATCGCAAACCCAAAAATCGCCTCAATTCCGTTCGCAAGACAGTTATCGAGTATTCGAAAAACAATCTCCAGGGGAAAGCTATGACATATGTCAGGACAAACGAACTCTACGAAGGAGCAATAACCTACCGGTAAGAAAAGAGTGTAAGAAACCACTGCGAGCAAAACATGCTCGATTTCACGCCTTGCCGGAGGAAGTGGACATGCAAAACTGGGAGTAATTCTTCTATGAGTCGATCGAACTGTGAGTAAGGGCTCTGTTAATGAGAAGGAATTTCTACAAGACTTCCGTCCTCACTTGAAACTTAACAATCCCAACCTGATGAGTAACTCCAGGATCCCATATGTAAGTTGACAACTCACAAGACGCAATTGCAGCTTGGGCATCTCAGGCAAGAAATGTCCACGCAAGTCATATGAATACATTAGTCGAACTAGCAGCGAAAAGGCTTCTTCGTCGGGCATCTAGAGCAGTTTGTGAGCAGCATGTCAATGAGAATCAGGAGTCCACGAACATTAAGTAGCAAGACTGCGACTACGAAAGGAAGGCCTTGGCAGTATCCCACTTGTGGATCATATCTTTCTAATCAGGTGAAGAAATTGAACATTGATACATGGTGTGACGTACATTGAGTATGCCTTTAGAACGTTGAATAAATTCTCCTGCCCAATACCGTGACCGTCTGTAAAGAATTCATGCTGTGGGAAGGTCCTGGTTCGCTCAGCGCAGATTCGACAAGGGTGTGGCCTGTTCGCTTACCGCCCAAGGTCACGCATGATTGCCTTTTCGTGTGGGCTGGTCTCCTTCAACAGTTTTATGTATGTTGCCTCCATTTCCATATCCTTTGACGCTGACCTGTTCGGAATCAGGGGGTGGAACGAGCAAGAGCGAATGTGAATTACATGAGCTGCCATACCATCCCACGGAGCTTGTTCGGTATCCCTCTTTCGATAGCACGGGCGAGTTCCTCCGAGTTCTCCGAAGCGAACGCCTGGTAGTCTAGGCGCTCCGTGTCAGAAGGAAGGACGTAGCAGACAAATTTTCGCATACCCGAAATGACGGAACCCCAAAAGGCTACACATGTGTGAATAAACTGTCTGAACGAATAAGACGAGGAGACACTTACCCCAGTCGACGTTAGCTAAATCCTCTTCCAACTCTTTACTATTCCGTTGCGCACGTTCAAATACCTCCTGGAACTTCTGTTGTCCGTCTAGACTCCTTCTCGTCCCAGACACGCCATCGTTCCCGAATCTTCGCATAGAGAACGACGCACGCACAGAGGTGCTTGAGATCTCCGAGGGTGCAGGCGCAGGCTCCTCTTCCGCCCATGGCTTGGAAGCCGTCTCGTCAACAGGGGATTTAATAGCGATAGTGCTGTCGCGAGTCGCAGTGGCTGCAGCATTGAGAGACACAGTAGAGAAGCGCTCCTCGTCGTCAAGGCGGACTTCGCTCAAGTCAGATCCTGCGACAGAGTCCCGTGGAAAGGATTGCGTCTGTGACAGTGGCGTCGTTTTCGGCGAAAGAAGCGCGTCCAGTGGAGAAGAGCGTGGCTCCTCTGCGCTTCTCAGATTGGCAGGCTCATTGACGGGTGGGTATAGGGGGCCGTCAGGGGGTTGAGAAGGTACGCTTAAACGCACCGCTTCCCCTGGTCGTGTTTTCATCGATGCTCGGGACCCCATGGGGGGAAGTTTGTCTTCGGGCTGCCCAGAATCCTTTTCGCGAAACATTTCGGGTTGAATTTTCAGGGTATCTAGAGAGCTCTGGGAAGGTCCCCGCTTGTGTTCTGATTTGGACGCTAGATCGTTTTGTTGTTGATGCCGTGGCACGTCTACGGGCGAATGTGATCGACCTGTTGGAAAATGGGAAGTTTCTAGATGTGATACGTTCTCTCCTTGATTGAGCATCAAATTATCGCCCTGCCCAGCGTTGGGCCCGTGTTGAGGGCTGTCCGGTGCCTTGTGAGGCCATGGTAACGAGGGTAGAACTTGAGATGTTGCGGCAATTAATGTTTTTAACTGCGATCACATGTGATGTGACACATTCGCACGCAGCGCGCCGCCTCCACAACTTCCGAATAATGGCCACATACAGTACGCAGCCATCTATGAAAGGAAGATACAGGTGTAATAATCCAGCAATCAGTATTAGTTAAAATATTAACGTTAACGAGATCGTCGAGCTGGTAAATGTGGTAAACTTGAATTAGGCGCAACCTCACCATCCACTCTAGTCGTTGATGAACGACTGCCAGTGCCAGTTGCTGGCGGTGCCGGGTCTAATTTCTGAAGGAATATTCACACCTGCCAATCGTCACACCTCAAAAACCTCCACAAGCTCGGCGTCCAACTGAACTGGAGACACATCTCGGTGCCTTTGAGTGGGGACTCAATTTTGACTTGCCTCCGAGTCTGGAAAGAGTGTGCCGCAGAGCTGAACTTCTACGAATAACCATACGTCGAACAAACCCAGTGTAGAATCGAAAGGTGCGCCTGGAATATCACGGTCGATGATCTGAGGCAGCGATCGTATGCCTGCCGCATGAACAGTCAGCTGTTGGAAGAGGAGCACTAACGGGCCCGAAAGCAGCGACTTCGCCCAAGTTCAAG
>WTXI01000506.1:0-21003 GCA_022376515.1 Lactifluus volemus
TTCCATCCGGAAAGAATACAACAGAAAAGACCTGATCGGTATGTCCAGTGAACGGGCCTGCTATGATCTGTCCTGTTGCCGCATCCCACACGCGAATCGTACGATCTTCCGAGGCCGAAGCGATGCACTGTCCGTCCGGCGAGAATGCAACAGAACTGACCGATTCGGTGTGTCCAGTAAACGGGCCCGCTACGACCTGTCCTGTTGCGCATCCCACACGCGAATCGTGTGATCTCTTGAGGCCGATGCGATACGCTGTCCGTCCGGCGAGAATGCAACAGATCTGACCCAATCGGTATGTCCAGTAAATGGCCCACTACGACCTGTCCTGTTGCTGCATCCCACACACGAATCGTGCTATCTACCGAGGCCGATGCGATACGCTGTCCGTCCGGTGAGAATGCAACAGAAAGGACAAAAGATTCGTGTCCACTAAACGGGCCGGCTGTGATCTTTCCTGTTGCCGCATTCCAAACACGAATCGTGCGATCAATTGAGGCCGATGCGATGCGCTGTCCATCCGGTGAGAATGCGACAGATTTTACCAAAGAGGTGTGTCCAAAATGGGCCTGCTACGACCTGTCCGTTGTCGCATCACACACGAATCGTGCAATCCGATGATGCGATATGCATCTGGCGAGAATGCAACGGATTCGATCATTTGGGTATGTCCAGTAAATGGGCCACTACGACCTGTCCTGTTGCGCATCCCACACGCAAATCGTGATCGGAAGAGGCCGATGCAATACGCTGTCCGTCCGGCGACAATGCAATAGAATGACCGATCTGGTGTGTCAGTAAACGGCCTGCTACCTGTCCTTGCTGCGTCCCACACGCGAATCGTATGATCTTCCGAGCCTGATGCGATACGCTGTCCATCCGGCGAGAATGTAACAGAATGGACCCAGGTGTGTCCAGTAAACGGGCCAGCTACGACCTGTCCTGTTGCCATCCCACAGCGAATCGTGTGCGATCCTCGAGGCCGATGCGATACGCTGTCCGTCGGCGAGAATGCAACAGAATAGACCAAATCGGTGTGTCCAGTAAACGGGTCCCGCAACCTGTCCTGTTGCCGCATCCCACACGCGAATCGTGCGATCGCCGAGGCCGATGCGATACGCTGTCCATCCGGCGAGAATGCAACAGAATTGACCCATTCGGTGTGTCCAGTAAACGGGCTGCTACCTGTCCTGTTGCCGCATCCCACACGCGAATCGTGCGATCCGAGGCCGATGCGATACGCTGTCCGTCCGGCGAGAATGCAACAGAATTGACCGAAAGAGGTGTCCAGTAAATGGGCCGCTACGACCTGTCCTTGCCGCATCCCACACGCGAATCGTGCGATCGAGCGAGGCCGATGCGATACGCTGTCCGTCCGGCGAGAATGCAACAGAATTGACGATCAGTGTGTCCAGTAAATGGGCCGCTACGACCTGTCCTGTTGCATCCCACACGCGAATCGTGATCTCGAGGCCGATGCGATACGCTGTCCGTCCGGCGAGAATGCAACAGAATTGACCGAGTGTGTCCAGTAAACGGGCCTGCTATGATCTGTCCTGTTGCCGCGTCCCACACGCGAATCGTGCGATCATTTGATGCCGATGCGATGCGCTGTCCGTCCGGCGAGAATGCAACAGAACTGACCCGGAGGTCATGTGCGTTAATCGCCATTTCCAGTGCTGGCCAATGAGACAACTGCCCGCGTTCAAACGTCAATTTGTGAACAAATCGGTGAAAGTATTGATTGAAGACACGGGAAGAGCTTGGGGCGAAAGGGAGCGCAGAGATATAGATATGTGGAGCGCTCCTTGCTACCGCCATTCCGAAGTACCGCACAAATTTGGATGCGTCATTCGCCAATCCCAACAAATTCTTTACCCCCGTTTGCAAATCCTATTTCAATTTTACGCATAAGCCACTACATATCTGATCGAATCATGGGTACACCTACCTCCCGCTGCAACCATAACGCCAGAGATGACAATGCTGGTAAAGCAATACCCACACTGTTCTTCAAGCTAAGAACTTCCAACCAAAACAGGAACTTGTCCTCGAACAGGAATCGAAGTTTCGTGAACAGATTGTGCTTGAAAGCGAGACGTTCTAAATGCTTGTCCCAGTAAACGCAGGCATACGATAGGGCAGGTGGAACGTGCTGGAGAATTCGAGATTCAAGGTCTGGAACATCGCTGTTGGCAAGATATGACGTCTCCAGTTCGCAAATGTTGAATTTAAGTTTATCGACCATTAACCCAAGGCAGGAATGTGCCAATTGATGGTGAGCTTCGTCGAGGTCGACATAAAACACGCCACTCTTCTTATTCGTCAGAAAGTCGTAGAATGAGGTATGAAGAGGAACGATCGGCTGTGTTTGATCGGATGACGTCACGTTGCTCAGTAATGAGCCAAGGTAAGAGAGAACTTCAAGAACAAGATCTGAATCGTCGGGGTCATCTTTGGACGCATAACGTCGCAGAGTGATCAGGGAATTGATAGAGAAGGGCTGGACCGCAGCAAGAAACTGTCCCATCACGGACCGAAATATATCCTGGGCTTCAAGCGATTTGAAGTACTCCTTGAGAACTTCTTCGTATAAATTGTCCAACGGTCCTTGTCCAGTCTGACCTCGAGCATGTCCCAACAGGCGCTCTACGCGCTGTATCCTGCTAAGGCCAAGACTGGCAGAGCTATTCATGAACCCGCATGCAACGGCTGCCCATTGGAAGACGCCCTCTGCCGCCTCGGTCAGTTTGACACCATGGACTTCGAAGACGGCTGGAGGCAGCTCGCTTCGAAGATACGCGCCAATATCTTGCTCCGTCTTGGCTAGTTCGGCATCATTTATGGAGAGGGTGCGGACAGATGATGCGTTGGCGAATGCAGGTTCGATGCCATTCTCGGGCCTCGAGGTTATGAGAATACGGAAGTTTGACGGCAGTTCGGAGAGGTGACAAGCGAGGAAGGTGTGCAATCCTTTCTTGTCGATCGAATCTCCACTCTCGTCCAATGCATCGACGACGATAAGGATTGGATCGTCAAATTTCATGTTCTTGAGCGGTTCAAGGAGAAGCCATTCAAAAAGCGTACGATAATCTCGGGTGTTACGAAGAGATGATTTTTCCTTGATGACCTTCCCAAGGGCGAGCTTGAATGCAGGATTGTGATCGGAGAGGTCGCAAGCAAGTGTCGTGAAGAGCTGGTATGCCTTGCCTTTGGAGCCTTCCCCTCGCCGAAAAGCAAAGTAAGAGCCGAGACAGGTCTTCTCGAACCGACGTGCGACTTCATGTGCAATCGAAGACTTTCCAGTGCCTGCTTGGCCGAAGATGACGAGGGTACGTTCAGATTTGGGATTTTCGACCCACTTGAAGATGTAGTCGAGAAAATCTTGGCGTGTGCCTTCAAGACAGCGCTTCTCATCGCCGAATGGCCAGCCTCCCGCGTAAGGCAATCCTCTGATGATTGCTGTGCTTCTTGTCAGATCGACGATCCGAGTATGTTGTGACTATCAGAGCCACCCACCTTCTAGTTCTTGAGTGAGTTGTGATAAGAGAACGAAAAAGTTCATGTTGGCCTGGAGAAACGTTTTGAACGAGCGAAAGGGATCATGGCACTTTCCGACAAACCTGGTGTACTTGAAGAATGACCGACAATTTTGCATCATATTTCTTGACCTTCTTCAACAAGTCGTTACGAAGAAGGACCATATTGATTCCTTTCACTTCAGCACATTCTTTCAGCGCGGCGTGTATCCCATGCAAGTCGCTTGATTTAGATTAGACCATGATATATTCAGTAAGAGGAAAAGACACCTCTGAAAGGACCCAAAGATAGCGAGCAGGTCAGATGGCAGTTCTTCTACCTTCAAACCATGGTTTCTGCACATATTACCGACATTGACAATGACACTCCCAACTTTTGCGAGTTTCTCCATCACCAGTTTCCACTCTTCCTTGCACTGCTTGACCTCCTAATATATTATTAACACAGAAGATGCTTAAGGTCAGACGGGGCACTCACATCCCACATTTTTAGAGCCTGGAGGATGAGTCCCGCGGCTGGAGAGATGTAGGGTATCGTTTTGGCCAAGGAACTGAGCTCCTTCAAGGCCGAAAGTGTTGGCTCTATTGCGCTGATGACAAGGTCAGCGCCTGCAGCGATCGGCTCCGATGGGGCAGGATTGGTGGGATTAGCAGCTGGACAAGGCACTCGTGAGCGATTGAAAACGACATCAAAGTAGTACACACAGATAGGGTGATCAATGCTGGAGCCGGGATTACGGCGGGTTGGAACCCGTTTCCTCCAAATGGGCGACATATTCGACTTGGTATTGAAGATACTGATCAAGCGAGCGAGCGAGTGGGAACGTGGCGCCTCGCGTGTATTTGTACACTTGGAGGGCTAGCGCGTCAACGCGTCAACGTTCGTGCTCGGCACGTGCCTGCTGAGTCTATTTCTTCCCCGAATAGTTTCTACGTCTTAGCTTTCACAAGACCTCTCACGAGTGGCAGCGAGCGCTGTTTGGACCTTACCAACAAATCGTACAAGTTCGTTCTCGGTCAGATGGTGCGTTTCCAAACCGCCGGTCATTTTTAGTTTACCTTGCACTGAAAGTGGCAGTCCCCAATATTAATCTTTTTCACGGTATATCTTGATGGTCGCGACGTCACCGCGTCACCTAGGGTAGAGGAAGAGATCATGTTGGCTGCGTCCAGTCTCTACTCTATTGGTGACGGAATATCGTCGCATACGAAAGCCCATTCGCCAACTATGTACAGAAATTCAGTTTGTTAACACCTTTGATCCCGTCGCGAAAATGCAGGTTTTATTGACGGTGCTGCGTTGACTGCTTCCCACCTGTCCTGGCTCGGCATTACCGAAGTTCTTGATGCAGCTACGAGCTCATCCACCCCCCGGTTTCGAACTGCACGACCTCCAATCCGATTGAACGCATACTGTACGTACGGAGCAAAAGGAATACAAATACATCACGTAGCAATCTCGCGGTAAGGCCCCTCTCCGCCAATACCTTCATACCAAGCTCTGCCATCCGTCGTAGCCGATATATAACCAGCTCGAATCACGAAATCACCAAACCGCTCTCCGTCGAGTCTCTCGATGGCGTATCGTTTGATCATAGGCTCGAGAATGGCTAGTATTTCTGGCTCAGTTACGCTCTCTGCGTGAAGGTGAACGGGTTAGAGACAACGTTTGAAATCGTAAAGGCAACTTGAATGAGACCGACCTCTGTATATTTTGTTCAGTCGCTGCCCGTAGTATCCACCTCCAAGCAGCATCACATAGGCGCCAATTGCTTTACCAACAAACGCGACCTCTGAAGACTCGTGAGTCATACTGCTCATGAAAGCTGCAGGAACGCGACAGACCAGCAACATATGGACGTGTACAACCATTCGGACAACCAGTCATGCGCATGACGATCGAGTCATTCCGTAGACCGTTCTCTTCACAGATCTTCTCCACCTTGTCAATCAATAGTGGGAGATACTATGGAGCGGTCAGCGAGAAAAAGGGAGTACATAAATGAAAGACAAACTCTTTCGGACTCGGCCATAGCAAGACCTGAATCGCAGTGTCAGCTATACTACGCATGGAGGATACAATAGGCATACTAACCACATGTCGGCAAGGCGACACAAGCAGACGACGACAAACGTAGTCCAGTATAATTAAGATTGTCTAGCTTGTAATCCGCGAGCAGTCTCTTAATTCTGGGCAATTCCGTCGTCGGGATATCCGAGATGACAAGGTGCTGGTTCGGGGTCAGGCGAAACTCGCCTTTGTGTATTTTGGCAATCTCTCGCAGGGCGGTCTTGAAGTGACGACCAGTTTCGTCCTGCACGCGACCGTTTTCGATAAAGCAAGTAAAATGATGGTTGCCATCCTCGCCAGTCTGCCAGCCAAAGTCGTCGATGTTACGGTCGAACCTGTATGGTCGGGCAGGCTGAAATAGGAAGCCAGAAAGTTTCTCGACCTCTGCTTTAAAGGTATCAAAGCCCATGCGATCAATCGTATACTTCAGCCGGCCAGTCTTCCGGCTGCAAAGAATCGGTCAGTGGGGAAACAAAAACCTGATGAGGCGAAAAAACTGACTCAACACGGTTTCCGTTGTCCCTTTGTATAATCAAGATTTTCTCAGATGCCACAATACCTTGTTCTGGTGTCACGAAGCCAAGAGTTCTGCCTGTGCTGGGAAACGTCTTCTTGTTACCGTGCGTGACACCCATGCCACCGCCTGTTATCATGTTGAAGCCAACCAAATCGCCGTGCTCGTTGACCATAGCTATGAAGCCAATGTCATGCGCATAGACATCGACATCGTTAGTTGGTGGTACTGCGATAGCAATCTTGAGCTAAAGAGAATCCATCAGGTACTCATCAAGTTACAAAGACAATCATATTTCGAACCTTTCGAGGCAGATACATCGGACCATACAGGGGCTCAAAGTCCTTCAATGCGTCACCAGCCACCATCTTTTTGTCCAGAAAGATCTCATGATAAGCAGTCAACCTAGGCAGAAGGTGATTGCTGATAGCCTTAGAAAAAGCATAAACCTGGGCATGCAGTTTGGATGACGACGGGATTGTCGAGCAAAGGACATTCCTTATAAGGCGAGTCATCACTCACTTTCCAAGTGGCGGTATAAAAGGAAGACGTACCTGATAGCATCACCGCATGCTGCTAATGTATCGAGAAGAGTACGATTGATGGCTTGTATCAAAGGTTTCAAGTTCTTTTTGATGACGCCGTGGAACTGGAAGGTCTGACGGGTCGTAAGCTTGAAGTTCCTACCACCGAGCTCGTCCGCGATCTGGTCCATCACAAGCCACTGCGCAGGGGTACAGACGCCACCCGGGAGGCGAACACGGATCATGAAGTCATACGCAGGCTCGACACCCTGTACCTCGCGTTCGTCGCGGACATCACGGTCGTCCTGCAAATAAATGCCATGGAACCTGATAATAGGCGCGTCGCTCGCTGCAATTCCACCCGTGCTGGTATCCTCGAGGCTATCCACGATCGTTCCCCGGGCGTACGAGGAGGCCGCTTTGACATGCTCGATCGTGATGGGTTCGGGCTCAGCTTCTTGCACCTGGATTGAGTCGACACCTAACGCCTTCCAGATTCGCGATTCCCAGACTTTGTAGCCTGTCTCTGCGCCATCCGCATCCTGGTCGTCTCCGAGGCCTAAGTCCGCGAAGCGTTCGCCACCAAGCGCGGCAAGCTTTGAATCAAGTTCTTTGCTCGGCCTATTGAAGTGGTGCGCATCTTCAGGTCTCGGCCAATAATGGCTATCTCCCATGCCGAATACAGAGTATTTCAGCTTGGCGAAGGGTTTTGAACCAGTCGCTATAGCGGCATTGAGGAGTTTGAAGAATGTTCGGCCATTTTGCGGGGGCTCTCCTTGACCTGATGTCGAAATAATGAACACGACATGCTCTTCATTTGATAGGGAATCAAGAGTCATGGTATCCATTATTGCAGTCGTAGACGACAGCCTACGGACCTGGGCTCTACCGCCCAGTCGCTTCGCCTTCTTCTCGGCCGCGCCACTGTCCGACGCGTATAGTATCAACAGGGGCGGTGCATCAATGCCCGATAACAATTCTGCATAGACTTGCTGGGCACGTTTTCTCCGTTCTGCCTTCACAGTCTCCCCCAAGCTTGTCACGAGTTCCGCAGGAAACAATGGCTTAGCCCGGACCAATTGAGACAAGTGGTTTTGGCGGTCCAGGAATGCTTGCAGGTCGTTCTTCACCTTATCCGAGTCGAGAGAGAACGGCTCTTTGCCAACGGCCTCCTTGCTGGGGTCCCAACGGTACAACGGCCAGTACCCAGAATCGACGGCTAGTTTGGTCTCCTTGAGTAGATCGAGGGCTGGCGAGTCTTCTGTTGTATAGGGAAGGTAAGCAAGGACAATGCTGGGTCCATCGAATTTGTCGGCCTCGACTAGGGCCTGCAGAACTTGGCCATACGACGAGTAGATGGCGACGCTGGCCACATATACATCTCCGTGATTCATAGCATACAATCCAATATCGTGCTTGCGGCGACTGGGATCCGACGTAATGCGAGTTGTGTAGGGTAAGGTGTCGAGAATCAGGACGTTAACATTCAAACCAGATGCGATGGTATGGTGAAGGCCAGATGCCCCAAGATCATAGGACCAAGCGTCTGACCCAATTATCCACCGAGACTTGACCTTGAAATGTTCACGGAGCGACAATATACGGGTCGCAGATGGGTGGTCAATCCCTGATCGTAAAGCTACTGTAATCTCCTCTCCTATCTGCGGAGCCTTTATGACATCATCCTTGATGAGAATCCAGCGACTCAACAACGAATGAACCTCTGATGGCAGTTTTGAATCTTGCAACAGCACCTGGACTGCCTTGACAAGTTCGGCACGCTCCTCTAATGTTCCACGAATGCGTCCCAAGGCGAATTCCGGACTCGTTGCAAGTTTACCTTGAGATGGCACTAGGGATGGTGAGTTTGATATTTCCAAACGCTCGCCAAAGAGATGACTGAGAATTTCGGTGTACGAGCTCTCGTGCTTCGGTACATGGGGAACTTCAGGGGAGATGGAATGGGATGTGATTGGCGCTCCAAGTCGCGTACGAGCCGAGGGCTTCGAAGCCTTTGCGACTTCGAGGAATGTCGCAACGTCTTCCGACTGCAGCCCACTGGTATCGCCTAGGTAAGCGCTACGGATTGCGGGGCGAGCTTCTGCGTCACGAAATTGGAGAATGCTAGCGATGTCAAGAAAGAACGGTGTCCACTTGGTTGTCCATTTTTGGACTCGTTCCAGCACAATGACGTGAGTCACAGAGGCACGGATAGCGCTGAGAATGTAAGACGACGGCAGGGGCGACAGAAGAGATACGTCCACGTAGCCGACTCCGTAAATATCAAAGGCCGCACTAGTCGGACCGAGGCTAAAGACGAGGGTATGAGGGTCACAGTGACCGTGCTGTGCGAGGATGTGCTGTGGACGATGGACGAGGGCGAATGTTTCCAGTGCTGCCGATTCGTAGCCTTTTAGAAGTCCTGCAGTAGCAGGATCCACGGGAACGGTGAATGTCGGGGTGCTTGGGATTGCGAGTTGGGAAGAGTGAGCCCCATCTTGTGAATGTTCACTTGCATGACCATTGGCATATCCATTGCCATTGGCAAGCCCTTTGGCGCGATCAGCGACACGATCCGGTGCAGAGCCGGCCAAACGAGAAAGTGGAGCATGAGGGCGCCCGGTAACTTCGGAAAGAGTGGGTGTGGGCGGCCTCTTGGCAAAAAGGAAAGGCTTCATTTTCTCCTCCGAAACTTCCTCTACCACGTCATTCTCATTGCCTATATAAAAAACATGAATAACTGCCTTGAGTTCTGTGCGAGCGAGTCTTGATGCCAATAAAGCATTGTCGTGGGCTTGTTGAGCACCAGAGGAATGGATGAAATATGGTACCGCTGCGCGGAGAACTAGGGCGTCTGCAAGATCGCCCTGTACAGCTATGTGAATGACAATGGGCCGGGAGGCTATGTCGGGAAGGTGAGGGAGGAGACGAATGAGGGCAGACGAGCTGGAAACAGTGTATGATAATAATGAGATCGCGTCATAGTTTTGATGTAGTAATGTTGGGTTAGGGTCTGTCCCACAACTAAGGACTGTCACGGTACTCTTGGGTATGGATTTTTCCCAAAATAGGGAAAACGCGGATGGAGAGTCGACCACTACGTCGGAGCACAGATAAACTATCCGAGCGACGGCAGCCACGGAGGGTGTTATAGGCATCCTGAAGGGCTAGGTTGTCAGGATGACTGGCAAAAGCGAGATAGCGTAGAATACCTTCTCGGTTGCGTGTATATGGCACCTCAGGGAGATAAACCTAACAGCAGTCCGGTTCTCACCCGGAAATTGCTGGAGCATGGGTTAATATAGCTCAACCCATCTACTAAATTCCAATTTGCCGTGGGAGTATATCATATACCTGTCTTTGTTGGTAGCCCATCTGGTGATTACCGTATCTCCGGTCAAGCTAGTGAGCCTTATCTCGCGTGTCGATACGCCCCGGTCAATATTAGGATACTGTTTTTACAAATTTACCGGTGTTGTTCAAGCCAAGGACACGTTCCACCTTCCTAACACTGTTGGACCAACGTAAGAGCGCCCTAACAAAACCGGTCCACTGTATCACAGTAGCCTGTCAGGATGGCTCTGCGGAGAGGGTATCGATGATTATAGTCCTTATGACTTCTGATGAGCCTTCCTCACAAACTCGATTACCCCATTTACTAAGAGGAGATGGAGGCTCTCAATTACTGGCGTGTTTACCAACGCCCCGACTTCAAAAATTGGCTCTACGCCATTACTTAGAACCGTTAGAACGCACCTGTCTACATTTGATAGGCGCTACGACATGGTTGGCGTGGGAATGCAACATCACTTGATCGATTGATTGGGACGAATCTGATAGCGCAATGGATCCACTAACCTATTTTAGTCACAGCTGGCTGTCGGAGATAAGCCACTGATATGTAGGGTTAGGTGTAAAAACTTTGTAGGCTTATTCTTAGGACGTGGTCAGGCCTTCCCAGGGTCAGTTTAACTCATGCATAACTTCACGGAGGACTTTGGGCGCTGGTCATAAGGTTCATCTGTCACTGGCATGTCGTGATTCGAGGAGGAGAGGCTCGAGATGATTCGTTATTTCTTCAATCATGCACATCCTGACGATGGTGGGCACGTCTTCCCCTATTAGTTGACTAGTGATGGGTAACTGCGCCCAATCACGTCGCTCTTCGTCTACCAGCAGAATATCCGGTGATCGTGCAGTTCTACCCTACATATGCTGGGTGAACACGATGACTTCTTTACCTTGAATACGAGGTTCGCAATTTCCAGCTCGTTTTACTAGTAGGCGGCGCTAGCTGCTTCAAGTCTCTTGGGCAACGACTCTATTACGGGGAGGGCAACCATCCGATAGCCCCCGGGCCATCGTGTGTGGAATACCAGCCAGCTTGTAAGGGTCGACAAGTCTGTTGATAGGCTCCTCGCCAAATGGCTGCCTTTTCACCCATCCCGGTGGTGGAATCACACTCGCAGTGTATGTTCCCATGAGCTACCTATATAGTGTGAGATTAAGGCTTTCGAGGACCCTCTCGTTCTAGCAGTCCGCGAGGCTAGTACTTGGAGATGTCTATTCACCATTGGCTCATCCCGATTTATACGTAAAAGGAACTATACGCCCAAGCCTAAGTTACCATAATATCGATTGGCCGCCCCAGCAAAACATCGTCTTCGCAACGGACCTCGACTCGCCTCACAGCAAACTTTTCGATTTCATCGCAGCCATCCTTGGCACATATGAACAATGTGCTATCCTGCCTCTCCATCACACCTGTACTGAGTATGCGTATAAACTGATCGTCAATGAATACCGGCTATCAAACGCTTGGACCCGAAGGAAAGCGAGTGGCTAACAACGGAAGGCGCCATGTGTGGCACAGCCAGCTATGGTACATAGGGTTCATGACTCAGGTCCTTGCGGAGACGGCGCTAGCTAACGACGAAGACAATAAGCAAGGTTTGGTCGAGACTCTGCGGTGGTTGGATCGTTGTCAGATTCGCGATAACTCGAGACACTTCGAGGTGTCAAATCGGCAACGAACGAAGGGCGCATGGCCGTTCAGTACGAACTGCAAGAATACACCATCGGCGATTGTACTGGTGAAGGGCTGAAGTCGGTTCTGTACTTGCAGAACGATGTCGAGTACGTCATCTGTTCACATTGTCCATTAACAAGTCATGAGTCCAGAACAGCTTCATGGCGACTTTGGTTCCTGACGATTACTTGTTTGCTGAGACTGACACGCCGCTTTTATTGCAAAATCCCGAGATGGAGGACTCGGAAAATGCGAGCTACAAGCTGGTACCGGGCCCGACTGGCTCGAGTTGTTAGAGCCTGCCGAAGTCTTTGGTAAGTTCGTTCTCGTATCACTGCAGCCCTCGTTGAATTGAGCTATCCTAGCTACAGAGCGGAAGAGATTGGGTGGGTCATATCAACTGACGATCTGTTCACACCGACGCTCGAGCATAGTACTCTATTGATAAAAAAAATCGGCACGCCATAGCATTTGTGCATGCCATCGAGCAACCTGAAGGCGGTTGGGTGGACTCTTCGGTCATTTACGCGACCATTTTCGCTCTGGAGAGTCTCACACTGGGAGAAACGTACGAGACAAGTGATTCGGCACGTCGAGCATGCGACTTCCTCGTGGGCAAGCGAAGGGAAAATGGCACCCGCGGTGAGAGGTACAAGGTACGCCACGTTTTGGGAAACTTATGAGACTGAAATTTTTGGGACAGACATGCGAGGCCTGCGTATGGATCACACTCAGGTCGTCCAAACATCTTGGGCAGTAATGGCTGCAAAGTACCCTCACCCAAAGCCGATTGCATAATTCGTCATGTCGCGCCAACTTACCAGTCCGTGGTCGGAGCCTTTCTTAGCGTAGCAACTATTTTTCAGGCCGGCTGATGGACACAAGAGGCCATTGAAGGGATTTTCAACAGGACTTGCGCGATCTTATACCCAAACTTCAAGTTACGTTTACTATGCGGATGCTCCAAAAGGTGCAAAAGTACCTGGAAGAGAGTGGCACCCTCTCAGGGTAGACTAGCTTGGGGTTGTCGAGGCCATATCTAAATAGAACGCCATCTAAGAATAATACTGAGCTGAGCCGATGTTCCGACTTTCAGCTGTTAGTAGGCGTGTGACAATCCTCTCGGCCATTACCAAATCATCGATCACCTATCGTTGTACAGGCCCCCTCCTGGTTGGATGACAGCAACAAAGCGCTCACCACCCTTCCGCTGGCATGTAAGTGCCTGTTGTCGCTTGGCTACGAAACCCATGTATTTGACCTTGTATCCAAACCGCTTATCCTGTTAGTTACTATGTCGGCTCATTTCTAGGAATAGCGACCCGTGTTCCTAGGGAGTCTAGACATGGGCCCTAAGAAAAAGTTACAGTGAATGGAAGGGTCCAGGATCTAACCGGTGCACCAGTGGACATTTACCATCCACTGGCATCTCGTGCGTCAACACCATCCTCTCTTTTCGGCACTCCAACTCTCCATCTTTCCCGCGTCACTCCGTGTAAAAATATTGATAGGAACATAGGAATTGCACCCATATTTTGGGTTCAGCTCACGGTCGCGGTGTCTCCCACTGGTCAACTCCTGTGTCAGTCGGCTACGTTGTCCCAACATACCTTTGTCATGACGAAACCTGTGACTCCCACCGCGGCTATACCCTCGATCTTCGCATTGATCGATCCCACCCGAAATTGATGTTCTTTGTTGAATTAGACGCGCCACCGGTGGGTGATGACGTTTGATCCAAGGACGGAGCATCAACCTACCTAGAACTCCAAATGGGCATAGACGTCCCTTGCTAGCTTCAAGATAGTACTGTACGCAGGTTTTCCTGACGCTCGCTCGCACATGAGCAGTACCCCATATCATTCCAATTTCAGGAAAACTGATTTCCGCAGCGACCGAGCAGTGCAAAATTTTCGATTAAGTGCCACGAGGCCCGAACACCTCGTGGAGTTAAATTTGTGATCGAACGTGATCATATTCAAATTGTAGAGTATTAGCCGAGATCAATTACTTATCATAGAATCTATATTTATTGGTATCATAATCACTTACGGTAAACTGCCCAGCATCGGCAACGGTCGTCAAGCTTGTATAGTAACTATATTCCCTCTTTTTTTCTTTTGAAACCTTCGAAATACATCCGAATGCATCCGGCACCGTATAAATTTTGTCCTTGTCCCCTTCTTTCGTTTCTCTCATCTCCCACCTTCCTTCTTCCTGCCTTTCTTGCCCGCGACGTTCACTCGTCTCTCCTCCCGTTCTCTTCTCAACTCCTATCCCTCTACATCCCACTCTTTCTCCACTCTCTCTTACGATGTTCCGCATTTTTGCCATCTCTCTTTTCGCTCTTGCCGTCGTCTCTACGGTCTCCGCTCTCGTTATTCCACGCGGTTACAAACAAGATTCTGATATTCTCGAGGTTCGTCCATCATTCATAGTTTTGAATCGTCTTTCCGAACGTTTCTTGCAGGATTACAATGTATACCACTGGCGGTATCTCCACCTAGACTGCGAGAGTCAACATGGCACCCCATTCTTTCAACAGTGCTGCCACCCTCGCTTGGTACGTCATTCACTGCCATTAAACCTCTATTCCCCACTCACATACAATTCAGAAAAGTCAGGCGAACGACCCCCTTCCTAAATCCTGCGTCCCGCCCACCTCTCTGGATGAGGACTGCGACGATGATGGCGACTCTCATGTCCCTGCTACGCTTCCTAGTAGCTCCGAAATCCCTTCATCTTCATCTACCCCCACGCATACGACCCCCTTCCCCGACAACCACGCAGATACCAGTCCTGCAGTTGTCACTACTCCTACTCCTACTCCTAGCCACACGAACCCCCCTTCTAACGTTCACAAGCAAATTGAGGTCAATCCTGCTCCTACCACAACCACGCAGTCGCCATCGCCGTCGCCTTCCCCCGCTTCCGCTGCTAAAAGTCAAGTCTTCACTGGCGTGTATGTGCTCTCGATTATGTTCTCCTCAATCACTAATCATTTTTTACTAGGGCTACTTACTATTATCAGAAGGGTGTTGCAGGCGCTTGTGGTACGGTGCACAGTGACAACGATTTAATTTGTGCCTTAGGTGTGTTTCTTGTCGGTCTTCTTCATCTTAAACCCACTCTTCGTCCAAGATACAACTATGTATGCGGGTGGAGTCCATTGTGGGCAACAACTGAAGATCACTGCCAGCGATGGAAAAAGTGTCGTTGTGACCGTCGCGGATGATTGCCCTACTTGTGGATCACCAACTGACATTGACCTGTCTGAGGCTGCTTTCAAAATGCTCGCTCCCTTGCCACAGGGCGTTGTTAACATGCATTGGGAATTCCTGTGACAAGCGATACACTCACCTACCATTTCACGTCTTCTTCCAGTTTCTCCGATTTATCTATCCTTGTTCTGTGGGGCCGTGCCCCTTTCGGTGTAGAGGGTGCACTTGTTGTGAGTTGACGAGCTTTTGATAAGGGACTAACGACCCTGGTGGTGATGATTCCCCTACACGATCCCATCACTCCCTGGTGCGCCTTGCTCTACGTTCCTTCACTTGTTATAGCTGGTCTGGTTTTTATTCATTCATTATACTGCAATCGCGTGTGTAGAGTTCATGTTTGTCAGCCAGCTTAGTACATTCAAGTAATGTGTAGCTGTGCATGTGATCAAACAGTGGGCAACCCGACAACAAGACCTTGAACAAGACGTTTGTTCTGGAGTTTCTGTTTTTCAGTACCAGGGAAAATGCTGACACTCTGAGAAGCAGAACGATTGTAGTTTTGGTAGAATGGTCAGGTCAGGTACATAGAATGTACAAAGTGACCGAGTGAGACGTGCAAGAACGAAATTTGTTTTAATACATCGACACTTTTTTGCGTGCCACCACAGGAATATCGTGCCTCCTTCATGGATAGGCTGGCAGAGGGTGGAGCAGCCACCACAGGCTTAGGTGCATGCAGCACGATTAGGGTCCCGATGTTCATGTTAGCATACAGTAAAACTGCTTTTTTTTTTCCAAGAATGGTGGTGCCTGAAAGTTGCTTCTCGTACTGTTCAGGTACAATTAGTTCACGATCGGTGTCTAGCGTTTGAAATCATACAGTCCCTCCCGCAAGTTTTGTTTCAGTGATGTCCTTGCTGGCTCGCTTGCAGGGCATATTTTGGGGTAGTTCACCCCGTGAAATCATCGGGACAGCGGTCGGTTTCTGTTTGACGATGAGGGCCTCTTTTTTTTTCTTTTTTACATTACCTGGTTCTGCTTTGGGAAGATTAGTACTAACCATCTTCATCCCCCTCCGACGTCACCGCAGTTTCCTCGGTTTCCTCGGTTTTAACAGACGCGACACTTCGATTGTCAATTTCATGAGAGTGAGAGACATCTTCACACAAGGAAAGGATTCGTTTCACGCATTCATATATGCAAGCGACACTGCCCTGATAATGTAGCGGATCAAACTCGTCATTTTCGCTGCCAATCTGTCGCTCCGACATGCCACCGTTGAGGGATTACATGTACGAAATTGCCAATTCCGAAAAAGGAGAACGAGAACGAGCGATTAATTGCCATCGGGAAAACATATACCCACCCCCCAGCCCGATATAGCTTTCCGAAAAGATCCATTCATGGCAGAAACAAACTGATCGGAAACACTTGAAATGGAACTGCGTGGATTTAATTCGTCGTAAATTGGCGCACTTTCCATCGCTCCATCTGACGGTCTCTTCCCCTCAAAAGAGGAGGATGTGGAAACCCGAGTCCCAACACAGCCTCGTTATCAGCCCTATGATTCGGATGAGTTCGAACCTATTATCCCCCCTTGACCCTCCTTCCAATAGGCATGTCTTTGGCCAACTGGCCAAGAAAGAGCTTGGGATCGACAACTCAGCCGTACTTGGGTTATTACTGTAATGTAGTCGGGCGTGCGTGCTATTCCAAATTTCACGACTTGTCTCTGTACTCACACCCAGAATCTTAGCGCCCTTGCCTTGGCTTCCTGGTCGCTGTTCCTAACGCGAGTCCGAGTCGACGTAGTACCCAAACAGGATAAGCGGTTTAAACAGTGTCAAATACAAGCTTTCCCTATTCGATTCAGTGAGAGTTGGAGCGATGCGGGAGAACGAATATTGCCAAAGACCTTGGCAGGATTCAATAACTCGAACCAACCCAGACCCCTTACCAGCTAGCTTTCATATCCTCGTGATTTCGTGATGATTAACCGCATTGAGCAAGCAATTGTCAGAAACCGAGATCGACATGGACCTGTTCCAGTCTCATGACTTGTTAAATGACAATCCAAACAGACGACTTACTCGACTTCGTTCCGCAAGTACAGAACCGACTTCAGGCAAGTACAATCGCTGACTGCCAAGTTTATCCTTGCTACTTCGTACAGTACCGAACGGCCGTTCGGAGCCGATTTGACGCCCCGAAGTGTTTCAGGTTATCGCGAATCTGACAACGGTCCAATGGCCGTAAAGCCTCGGTCAAACCTTGCTTATTCTCTTCGTCACTAGCCGGCACAGTCTCTACCAGAGCCTGAGTGATGAACCTTTCATCCCACAACCGGCTGACGTTCGTCCCACATAAAGTTATGTCGCTTCTCGTCGTGCTGTTTGTAAGCATCGCTTTCGGAACCTTCAACATGGAAGCGCGCAACCGACTTCATCATCTTGGAAATGCGTTGATAGCCAGTATGCTCGTTTTCATAGCCGACGGGTACTCCGTACCGGCGTGACGGGGCTGCGACGAAATCGAAAAGCTTGCGGTGAAGTGAGTTGCGGAGACGTTGCTTCGCTGGGCCGGCCATTCGATAGTATGTTAGGTTTGGGCGTATTCATGCTTCTGAAAGAGGACGAACGAAGCAAGTTCGTCGTGGGCCGGATTCTACCGGAACTGGGAGCCGTAAGCAGAACTCGAGCACAGGACAGAAGAGCTAGCGGAGGCAGACGAAAGGAGGAAAGAATGTCGTGTTTGCTGCCGAGGGGAGAGGAAAGAGTGGATGCCGTGGGGCTGCACGGGACTGATGTGGAAGAGAATTAGTGTGGGCGGAGGCCGGCCGCGAAGCCAATGAGGGTGACGCATGCTGCTTCTACAGCCGCTGCGGCTGCCGTACTATGCGAGTCCACGACTGATGATATGGCGAGCCTTGTTACAGTCGTCTTTCAACCTTTTAACCGTGAAGCACTCACCCGTCTCGCGTAACTTGGCCTTCATCACCGTGACGGTGGCAAAAATGCCGCGACCAGGTTCGTGGGTCATGTCGTCGTATGCGTGTATGCCTGTCTACTCATGCGAGGCTAGTAGATGTATCGGTAGTGTTTTTGTGCGGCACAGGTGGGCCGAACGCGATCTTTGTCGCCGTCCCGCAGTAGGTGCGATTGGCCCTTTGGCACGCACGCCCGTTGATTTGTGTGTTTTTTTCGGTTCGTGTTTGTGCAGTAGCTATCACCGAGGTCAAATCGAACAATCAACGTTTAGGGTTTACATACCTAAGTTCCGTTCGATGAGTGGCCATGTACGACCCTGACGACTGAGACAAATCGATCTTCTCTCCCATTCCATATAATCTCACAATGGTGATAACTTATCCAAAAAGACAAAATAGCAGCCATTAGCCACTGGCAAAGTATTGGTGAAGGTGGAACGGAGGAACTTGAACTACGTACCAAGTCGCGTCCCTGTCAGTTCGACACTGTTGTACGGCCCGGGGACGCATTGAGAAAGTCGATCCAACGCAGATGAGACAGGGGGCAACCACAACAACAGAAAAGCAAGCTGGAAGCGGCATTGCAGCAGCATGGAGGGACAGTGAGCCAGACGACTATCAAGATGGTAGGAGGCGATGAGGGACAGCCTGAGGGCAGCGGGGACGGAATAATGAGGAAGTGATGGTGGCGGCAACGGGCCAAGACAAGTGCCTGGAGGAGTTGGCAGCGACCCCGGTGGCGGTGGCAGTGATGAGGGGGCTGTGGCAGAGCAGCTAGGGTGTCAAGGTCAACTAGGCACCATGAGATGACATGGCCAGTTTGAGGGCAGGGATGTGTTTGATTTGAATTCTAATAGTTATTGCCCATGTGTCGTACCTTGGAAAGTACGGCTTGTAACTGGGTGTAGGGAGAGGCACTTGGGGTGCTTGTAGCTTTTGATCATTAAACAAAAAAAAGTGAGATGAGACATCGCACCGAAGACCATGTACAGGCTATGGTACAGGAGAAAAAGCAGGAGAAAGACAGCAGAAGCAAAGGGACAGAAGAGTTACACCAAGGAGAAGAAAGAAAGAAGCATAGAAAATCAGAAATAGTACAGGCAGGAGATACAAGCAGTGAAGTAGTGTGCACATAGATACAAGGTGATACAAGAAGCAGAGCATCGGAGACAATAGCGTGGTAGAGTATCAGAGAAAAGCCCCTTATTACTAGAGAGTTTTCTGTCCAGAAAGGGGCATCAATGATCCGTAATCAGCTGCTTTAGATCGAGCAATAAATCTGAAGGACTACTACAATTCGGCACCGCATCTGGTACTGGATATGTGCTATCCTTGTCCCCTCCGTACACTGTATACTTGCGAGCTCGTATCTAAATCACTCATTCTTACCCTTGGCATTCACTCGTCTTACCTTCCGTTCTCCACTCCTTTCTCCGCTCTCTCTTACAATGTTCCGCATTTTGCCATCCCCTCACGCCTCATTGTGATCTCAGTCTCTTGAGGAGAACTTCGAGGATGGTGGTGATTATTATGTCCCTCTATCTACCACGCTTCCTAGTAGCTCCGAAATCCCTTCGTCGACAACCATGCCGCTCCTCGCTTCCCTTGCTGACTGTCCAGCCTACGGTGGCGAGTTATGGCACTCTCGTCAATTCAATCACTAACCGCACTAGGGCTACTCTCTATCATCCGGACGCTTGTGGTCAGGTGCTGTGTATTGTCTATCATCTTCAGCTAAAAACCCACTTTGTCTAGCTCCAGCCTTCCATGACGATGGAGACTATTGTGGCCTCCAAGTGAATATCACTGCCGACAACGGAAGATCTGTCGTTGTGACCGTCGCAGGTGAATGCCCCGGTTGTGACGCCTTCAAAATAGATTTGTCTGTCGCCGCTACTTTTGAAGTGCTCGAACCCCTTCCTGTTGGGCGTCGTTCCCATCATTTGGAAATTCGTGTGACAAGTGATACTCCCACCTGCCATTCCACGTCTTCTTCCACATGGTATTTCCTCTCATCTGTTCTTGTTCTGTGGGGCCGTGCCCCTTTCGGCCTTTCGGCGTAGAGGGTGCGAGTCGACGAGCTTTGACAAGGGATCAACGACCCTGGAGATGACTACGCGAATCCAGTCACCCTCCCTAGTGTGCCTTGCTCTACGTTGCATTAACAGCTTGTCTGGATTTATTTATCCACTGGGGGGGTGTGTGTAGGTGCGCACGTGACCGAACACTGATTAGTCATATTTTCCCACTACACAAACGAGTCGCACGTGATGCCCGTTTCGAGTCTCCGTATGTGAGGCTACTAGCCAGGCCGAAAGGAGGTCACGTCCATCGGATGACCCGCTTACATTCCTCGACCATTGTGCCGCCAAGATGGCAGAGGAAACTTCTCGGGCTCGCTCAACTTTACCTGACACAAGTTGGGATGCCGTGCAGGCGACAACGGAGAGATCGCTTTTACTTGGTCATTTGGACTGGTTAGTAAATGGTGGTGAGTATTTTTTTTCTCTACTTGAGCTTTTCCTAAATGCACCCCTCTCTCAGTGATCGGCCACTTATGGAAGGAAACGACATCGAGAAGCTCAGGACGCTTCATTCAAAAATGCTCTGTTTGATCACGTCGCTGGACTCCCCAAGCTTGTTAACGCATTCAAATCATTCGTTACTGTAGGTCACGCATCCACTGCGGCTCACATCTTTCTCACCTATTCATAGGCCAAAGTCGCTGATATGATGGTAGAACGACTACTCACGTTCAAGTTAAATGCCTCGCTGGTCCTCTCCTCATCCTCATCCCTAACCCAAGACTTTTGATATACGCTGCACGACGCATTTTCTAATGGGTTTCAAAAGCGCCACAACAAGCCCGTGGAGATGATTGCTCACCATATTGACAAGCTTTGTGCAAGGGTCAAAACTATTCCAGCGATGAGGTATTCAACGAACAGCTCGATGCTGCCCTTGGTTTGTACCGCTTTACAACAGACAAGGATGTCTTCCGCACGTTCTATCATTGCACTTTGGCAAAGCGGCTCCTACTTGGCCATAGCGCGAGCAACGATGCAGAAAAGGCAATACTTAAAACTCAAAGAGGGTGCGTATCTCAGCACAAGCATTAT
>WTXI01000507.1:0-20991 GCA_022376515.1 Lactifluus volemus
GATCTACGAAGGCTTCCCCTCGCCGACGTGCGCCATTGCAAACACTATCTCGCTCACCTGCGCGGCAACACGTCCGTCACCAGCGTCCTCGCCGAGCTCACCATCCCCCGAAGAGTACCCCGCGACGCTGCGCGCTCGCGCGGTAGGTGTGGCAGGCCGGGTTGGTCCGCGTGCCCGTCGACGGCATCGTGGTGCGCGAGGGGACAAGGGCGCGACGGACATCGCCGAGGTGCTCGTCGTGGGGAAGGAGAAAGCCGTTTTCGAGAGCGGGATGAAAGCGCCGCGCGATGGCCAAAGCGAGCGCGGCGGAAACAGGCGCGTGCCAAGGAAATCGAGGCGCTCGATCTCGTCACGGTCAAAGGTTTCGCGGGAAAGCGGTCACGTTGGGAAAGGAACGCCATCGGTTCTGCGACCCTCTGTTCGACAGGAACCTCCTTGATTTCGGGATGTCGATGACATTGCAGGTCATGCTGATGTGGAGCAGCGGCAGTGCATCTGGCTTGGCCTGATGGTGACGGGAGATGTTGCCTCATACGTCAAAGGTAAAATTTTCGTCGGCTCTCTATCTTACATCCACGCTCATCCACATGGAATATGGCCCCGGCGTTACAAACTCATATTTCCTCTTTAATTTTAAGCAACGCCGACCAGCACAATGATACACATTTAGTCTACAGGTTCTATCATTGTTACGTATGCCACCACACACAATGAAGGGAGTGAGGATCACAAAAGAGATGCAGACATCTCGAGAACCGATTTGGGTCCTCTTTTCTCATAATCCATTTTCGAGATAAAGTTTTTGCTCGTGGAAGGTATCCTTCGGAGAAAGGCTCAGACTGCGAGGGATAAGCAAAAATCATAATGAGATGTGAGTAGGTCACTGTTACCAGGATCAGTGATAGTCATGACACTGTACCGGCGTTTCCTTATCAATGACTCGTATCGATAACTAAATAGCTTGGCACGCACCCAACACGGAAAGGTTTGCCCCCAGCCATGCCAAGAGCAACATCCATTCCCTCAAAGTGGTGTACGGTTGTCTTTGACAACATGGCGTAAATACTCGATCTCGGACTTGCGCAGAGGGGGGAAATTGCCAGCGATGAGTACCAGCTTGGCTACAATAGGGACATAGAAAAGAGAAACCACGTCAGCATAGGGACCTGGCTCCGTAGCGCAATGGAATTGGACAAACCTTTGCCACTACGCATCTGCGCATTTATAGCCGAGGGTGTACTTGCCTGACTTGACGACGAGTGCAAGACGTGCTGCAATTGACTCTGTCGATTTGGCGGCCTTGAACATTTTTTGTGGGGGTCATCGGGGTGAAATTGGGTGGTGTAATCTTTTGTCCATTTGACAGACCAAGCGAATAGATGAGCAACTGAGCAACTCGAGGGTCTGGGAGGTTGACTTCAGAAAGCTGTGAGTGCGAGGGCAAAGGCTGTGCAAATAAACGCCAGCCTGAGGTGCCACGTTCCCGCTCGCTATCATCATCTTCAAAACCAAGTCGAAATATGTCGCGCATTTGGAGGAAACCGGCTCCAAACTCCCGTAATCTCGACGCCAGCAATCCCGCCCCATCGGAGCCGAATGTTGGAGGGACTGACCTTGTGATTAGCGCGATGGAGTCAAGTCTTTCGGCCTTGAAGGAGCTCAGTTCCTTGGCTAAAATGATACCCTATATCTCTCCAGCCGCGGGCCTCATTCTCCAGGCTCTCAAAATGTGTGATGTGAGCACCCTCTTTGACATTAAATCTTCTGTGTTAATGGTAGTATATAAGGAGGTCAAGCAGTGCAAGGAAGAGTGGAAACTGGTAATGGAGAAACTAGCCAAAGTTGGCAGTTTCGTTGTCAATATCGGTAATATGTGCCGAAACCATGGTTTGAAGGTAGAAGAACTACCATCCGACCTGCTCGCTATCTATGAGTCCTTTCAGAGGTGCCCTTTCAGTTACTGAAAATGATATGTCGTGGCCTAATTCATATCAAGCGACTTGCACGGGATTGACGCCGCGCTGAAAGAATGTGCTGAAGTGAAAGGAATTAAGATGGTCCTTCTTCGTAACGGTTTATTGAAGAAGGTCAAGCAATATGATGCAAAGTTGTCGATCATTCTTCAAGTACACCAGGTCTGTCAGAAGTACCATGATCCCTTTCGCTCGTTCAAAACGTTTCTGCAGGCCAACCTGAACTTTTTCGTTCTCTTGTCACAACTCACTCAAGAACTAGAAGGTGGGTGGCTCTAATCGTCACAAGATACTCTGAATCGTCGATCTGACAAGTAGCACACAGCAATCATCAGGGGGTTGCCTTACGCGGGAGGCTGGCCATTTGGTGATGAGAAGCGCTGTCTCGAAGGCACCCGCCAAGATTTTCTCGACTACATCTTCAAGTGGGTCGAAAATCCCAAATCTGAACGTACCCTCGTCGTCCTTGGCCAGGCAGGCACTGGAAAGTCTTCGATTGCACATGAAGTCGCACGTCGGCTCGAGAAGACGTGTCTCGGCTCTTACTTTGCTTTTCGGCGAGGGGAAGGGTCCAAAGGCAAGGCATACCAGCTCTTCACGACACTTGCCTGCGATCTCTCCAATCACAACTCTGCATTCAAGCTCGCCCTTGGGAAGGCCATTAAGGAAAATCTATCTCTTCGCAACACCCGAGACTATCGTACTCTTTTTGAACGGCTTCTCCTTGAACCGCTCAAGAACCTGAAATTTGACGATCCAATCCTCATTGTCATCGATGCGTTGGACGAGAGTGGAGGTTCGATCGACGAACAAGGATTGTACACGCTACTTGCTCAACGCCTCTCTGAATTACCGTCAAACTTCCGTATTCTCATAACCTCGAGGCCCGAGAGTGGCATCAAACCTGCATTCGCTAATGCATTGTCTGCCCACATCCTCTCCATAAATGATGCCGAACTAGCCAAGACGGAGCAAGATATTGGCGTGTATCTTCGAAGCAAGCTCCCTCCAGCCGTCTTCGAAGTCCATGGTGTCAAACTGACAAAGGCTGCAGAGGGCCTCTTTCAATGGGCAGCCGTTGCATGCGGGTTCATAAATAGCTCTTCCAGGCTTGGCCTTAGCAAGACACAGTGCGTAGAGCGCCTGTTGGGACACGCTCGAGGTCAGACTGGACAAGGACCGTTGGACAGCTTATACGAAGAAGTTCTCAAGGAGTACTTCGAATCACCTGAAGCACATGGGATATTTCGGTCCGTGATGGGACAGCTTCTTGCTGCGGTCCAGCCCTTCTCTATCGACTCCCTGATCACTCTGCGACACTATGCGTCCAAACATGACCCCGACGATTCCGAGCTTGTTCTTGGAATTCTCTCTTACCTCGGCTCGCTACTGAGCAATGTCACTTCATCTGATCGAACGCAGCCGATCATGCCTCTCCATACCTCGTTCTACGACTTTCTGACAAATAAGAAGAGTGGCGTGTTCTATGTTGACCTCGACGATGCCCACCATCAATTGGCACATTTTTGCCTTGGCTTAATGGTTGATAAACTTAAATTCAACATTTGCGGACTGGAATCATCATATCTTGCCAACGGTGACGTTCCAGACGTTGAATCTCGAATTTCCAAACACATTCCACCTGCCCTATCGTATTCCTGCATTTTCTGGGACAAACATTTAGAACATCTCGCTTTCGAGCACGATCTGTTCACGAAGCTTCGATTCCTATTCGAGGAGAAGTTTCTCTTTTGGCTGGAAGTTCTTAGCATGAAGAAAAGTGTGGGCCTTGCTTTACCAGCATTGTCATCTCTGTTGATATGGTTGCAGCGGGAGGTAGGTGTATCCCATGATACAATCTGACGCGTAGTGACTTTTGCGTAAAATGAAATAGGGTTCGCAAACGGGGATGAAGAATCTGCTGGAATTGGTAACTGACGCATCCAGGTTTGTGCGGTACTTTGGAATGCCAGTGGCAAAGAGCGCTCCGCATATCTATGTTTCGGCGCTCCCTTTCGCCCCAAGCTCTTCCCGCGTCTTCGAACAATACTTTCACCGATTTTCCCAGACATTGATCTTTGAACGCGGGCAGCTGTCTCATTGGCCAGCACAGGAAATGACGATCAACGCACATGGCCCCGGGGTCACTTATGTTGCATTCTCTCCAGACGGACAGCGTATCGCGGCGGCCTCGAGATATCACAATTCGCGTGTGGGATGCAGCAACAGGACAGATTGTCGCAGGCCCGATTACCTTACACCCCTCTATGGTCAATTATGTTGCATTCTCGCAGGCCAGACAGCGTATCGCACCGACCTCGGGAGATCGCAGGATTTACGCATGGGATGCGGCAGCAAGACAGCTCGTAGCGGGCCCGTTTACTGGACACTCCGATGAGATCAATTCTATTGCATTCTCGCCAAACGGACAGCGTATTGCATCGGCCTCGGAAGATCGCACGATTCGCATGTGGGATGCGGCAACAGGACGGGTTGTAGCAGACCCATTTACTGGACACACCAATTCAGTCAATTCTGCTGCATTCTCACCGGACGGACAGCGGATCGCATCAGCCTCGAGAGATCACACGATTCGCGTGTGGGATGCAGCAACAGGACAGGTCGTAGCAGGCCCGTTCACTGGACATACCGAATCCGTCAATTCTGTTGCATTCTCGCCGGATGGACGGCGTATTGCATCGGCCTCGGGAGATCGCATGATTCGCGTGTGGGATGCGGCAACAGGACAAATTGTAGCAGGCCCCTTTACTGGGCACACCTCTTGGGTCAATTCTATTGCATTCTCACCAGACGGACAACGAATCGCATCGGGCTCGACAGATACCACAATTCGCGTGTGGGATGCAGCAACAGGACAGGTCGTAGCAGGCCCGTTTACTGGACACACCTTTAGGATCAATTCTGTTGCATTCTCATCGGACGGACAGCGTATTGCATCGGCCTCGCTCGATCGCACAATTCGCGTGTGGGATGCGATAACAGGACAGGTCGTATCGGGCCCATTTAATGGGTACACCTCAGGGGTCGATTCTGTTGCATTCTCGCCGGACGGACAGCGTATTGCATCGGCCTCGAGAGATCGCACGATTCGCGTGTGGGATGCGGCAGCAAGACAGCTCGTAGCAGGCCCGTTTACTGGACACACCGATGAGATCAGATCTATTGCATTCTCGCCGGACGGACAGCGTATTGCATCGGCCTCGGAAGATCGCACGATTCGCATGTGGGATGCGGCAACAGGACAAGTTGTAGCGGGCCCGTTTACTGGGCACACCTCTTGGGTCTATTCTGTTGCATTCTCACCAGACGGACAGCGTATCGCATCGGGCTCGGTAGATACCACGATTCGCGTGTGGGATGCAGCAACAGGACAGGTCGTCGCAGGCCCATTTAATGGACACACCGAACCGGTCAATTCTGTTGCATTCTCGCCGGACGGACAGCGCATCGCATCGGCCTCGAGTGATCGCACGATTCGTGTGTGGGATGCGGCAACAGGACAGGTTGAAGCAGACCCATTTACTGGACACACCAATTCGATAAATTCTGTTGCATTCTCGCCGGACGGACAGTGGATCGCATCAGCCTCGAGTGATCACACAATTCGCGTGTGGGATGCAACAGGACAGGTCGTAGCAGGCCCATTTACTGGACACACCTATTCAGTTTCTTCTGTTACATTCTCACTTGACGGACAGCGTATCGCATCAGCCTCTGGCGATAGCACGATCTTGGTGTGGAATGCGGCAACAGGACAGGTCGTAGCGGGCCCATTTACTGAACACACTAAATCGGCCAATTCTGTTGCATTCTCACCATACGGACAGAATATCTTATCGGCCTCATCCGATGGCACGATTCGTGTGTTTGATGCAGCAACAGGACTGGTCGCAGGCCCGTTTGCTGGACACACCAATTGGGTCAGATCTGTTGCATTGTCGCCAGATGGACAGCGTATCGCATCGGCCTCATCCGATGGCACGATTCGCATGTGTGATGTGGCACCAGGAAAGGTCGTAGCAGGCTCGTTTAGTGGACACACCAAATCAGTCGGATCTGTTGGATTGCCAGTGTCACAGGATGGCTCCCATTTTACGGATCAATCCCTCATCAATCGTGATGGTTGGATATGTGGCCCGGGGGGAGAGAGAGAACTTTTTTTGTGGATTCCTGACCTTCACAGGCGGTGTCTTCATAGACCCAGCACTGTCTGGGTTGTAGGCCAACATGAAACCCGGCTCGATCTCTCGAACTGCGTACACGGATCAAATTGGGCTAGAGTATATCACGATGCTTACAATTTATCTTAATAGATGTAGTTGTTTACTTTTTTTTTCCTTTAAAATCCGCCGTCGTTTGATCATTGTTGTACAGGTATGCTTACAGCCGGCCCTCAATCGTTTGACTGTGGCCCCATTTAAATAGACGGTCTGGTACGAAATGGGTGGCCGTTATCTGTAAAAGTTAAACCATCCAGTTCCACCTTCCCCTCAATCACCCAACACAATGTGTTTCAGGTCTATGGTAGCCTGGCGTAGGTTCTAATTCACAGGCTCAAAAGTGATGCTGACTTGTGAGCCTCTGTTAGAATGTAGAACACAGTCGCGTACAACGCTGCGTGATGTATTTGTATTTCTTCTCGTACGGACTATGAGTGTACGGCAGAAATCGAAGAATGACGTTTGTTGCTAATGAGCTGTGTCAAGAAATTTGCAATGTCACTGGCAGAATCAACGCAGCACCACTGGCATCCCGCTTCTTCTGTGATCTAGAATTTCCTACTAAAACTGCTTTTGAAATGTTGGCTTTCTGCACTCATTAGACCGTCAGTCTGAGTCTGAATCCTCCGAGTCGTGCAGTGACTCTCATGCGAAGATGTACCAGAACCGGCCAAGTCCTGCGCACGACTCGGAGAAACAACGCGCAGCACATACGATCCCAGATTATCGTGCTAGCAGTGCGTCTTGAGATAAGAATAAGAAGACTCGACTCGGATATCATCCACACCAAAACTCGAAGCCTGCAGCGAACGACGGAGTGCAAGTGTTTAATTACGGAAGATTGTTGGTTTACGTCCTCTCCTGCTTCTACACCTTCCTGCACTGAATGGCATACATGAGCCTGACACTCTCAAGGCCTACCAAGCCGGTCCAAGCGTTCACTCCGCTCGGAAACGTGACCAGCCCACGTTGTCCGACAAACCGGGTCCTGGCAAGCGGGTTTGACCCCAACGCCGCAAATTGGCCTCGGGTTTTACCATTCTCGACAATGTCACTCTGGCATCTGGCACGTTTTATATTGTCGCTGATGGCCTGACATCCATGCCATCTGTCGATATTATTTCATCCTCAATGGCAAACCATAACGAGCTGCTGTGATGTGCCAGTGGGACAAGCTGAGTGCAACAAGTCCATCAAGCACTGGCATCAGTAAATGGTGCAAAACCTTTTTCACTTTTGCAAGTCCAGTGGAAACATGGAAAAGTGAAAAAGTTGACTTTATTTGTACCACAGAATGCCTGTAAAATCACTATGTTCTCACCTTTTTTTACTTTTGAAAATACAGCAGAAACAACTTTTGGGGTAATTCTAGGTTACTTTTGAACTTTTGCTATTTTGTGTCCTTTTAAGCTTGTTCAAGATTGAGAAAGCTTGAGTAAGCCCAAAAGAGGTTTGTGCAGGTTTCCTGATGAACATTTTGTGTGGTGTATCTGTTGTGGGACAAAGTCTATTTTTTATCTATGCAGACATAGAACAAGCAGGAATTGCAGAGTGGGTGGTTACTGCAACAGAAGTGATTTTACTGATGCAGCCCATCCATGTAATTGAACAGTGGTGACCATGTTGGAAGCGCAGCCTCGCAGAGCGTAAGTCGAGCCAACGCGCGGTGACACGTTACGTGACGTGTGACCGCTTATACCCGGTGATACCAGTTTCGGACAGATTACTGATTTTGGACAGTCGTTATCTATGTTTCATCATATTGCCCCGATCTC
Source organism: Lactifluus volemus (assembly GCA_022376515.1). Lineage (NCBI taxonomy): Eukaryota > Fungi > Basidiomycota > Agaricomycetes > Russulales > Russulaceae > Lactifluus > Lactifluus volemus. The sequence continues at coordinate 7,990 of WTXI01000507.1, forward strand.
TTCGTTTCACATAGCGTTCCACCTTTTATTGCTTCAATATTAGTCTACTAATTATCTCAGTTACCTTCTAGCATAAGTACTGTAACTTCTGTGTTCCGCACACCTCAGTCTTTTCTCTTTCTGACTGAGGTTAGTATCTTATCACTATTTACTTCACTTCTAAGTTACTTACTATCTACCTAGCCTCAGCATTGATCTGTCGTCCAATAGGTAGATAATTCAGTCTTTTCTCTTTCTGACTGAGCCTCAGCATTGATCTGTCGTCCAATAGATTATGAGACCTGAGCTTTGAAGCTCTGACAGACATCACGCGCGCACCACTTTCGAATTTGCAATACTATGTCTACCTCTACGCAGACGTCCCCGTCACAAGGCGGCAACGCTCCTCCCGCAGGGGCCGCGACATCCTCACAGGCTGCTCCGGGTAAACCACCACACTTGCTGAACCTTCCCCTTCTTGAAATGGACGGCAGCAACTACGCGTTTTGGAAGTGCCGTGTCGAAACCGTCTTCACCTTTCACGATCTATGGTCAGTCGTTGACGGATCCTCTGCCAAGCCAGATCCAGTAGCCGATCCTGTTGGTGCCGCTGCCTGGAACGTCAAAAACGAGAGCGCACGCATGCATCTCGTTATGGCCATGACAGACGAACCCCTGAACTCAGTCCTTGACACCAAATCTGCGAAAATTACCTGGGATCGACTCGCTGAGCGTTACGAAGGCAAAGGGGAGCAGAAGGTTACCCACCTGATCGACGATGTCTTCCGTCGTCAGCTCCTCGATACCGAACCGCTCGAGCCCCAGATAAATTCCCTCATCCGCTCTGCCCGCACTATTACCGCTCTCGGCCTTGCCCTCGATGATCGCATCATCGCGCACACCATTATCGGGGCGCTCCCACCTTCCTTATCCACCCTTAAGACTATCCTATCCACCCGTGATAACATCGACATTGAATATACCAAATCACAAATCATCCGTGATGAGCAGCGTCGAGTTCATGAGTCCGGGATGGCCGCCACCGCGTTCTTCGCCAAATCGGGCAAGACCGCTAAAAAGGGGAAAGGGAAGGGTAAAGGGAAGCAGGAGGACAAGTCCAAGAAGTACTGCACTCACTGCAAGATCTCGGGCCATGACGTGAGCGAGTGTCGGAAATTGAAGAAGGAGCAGGAGGCCAAGGCAGCCGCAGCTAACAGCGCAAAGCCAGCGACCGCGACGCCCGCCGCAACGGCGAAAATTGCCTCCGCAGACGAGCCAGCCTCGGACGAGACCGTTCGCACTGTCCACGTGTTCCGCGCGCAGTCGAACGCAAGCAGCCAATCCCCCCATCATCACTCCTGGATTATGGACTCCGGAGCATCCCGCACCATGTGTTCTAACCGCAACTGGTTCCAGCAATACTCTACCCTTGCTAAAGATATCCCTGTCGTCCTGGGTGATAATAGTGCCATCCATGGCGTCGGCCAGGGTCGCGTTCACGTCCGAATGCGGGCTGGGAAGCAATGGAACGAAGTGGTCCTCCAAAACGTCCTCCACGTCCCGGAGTTGCACGGGAACTTGCTGTCCGTCTCTCACCTTACTGATTGCGGTGCCGACGTTCGTTTTATCGGACAAGGCTGCCACATTTACGACCCGAGCGGAAATGTCATCTGCGAAGGTCAGCGCCATCTCAACCTGTATCTCATGCATATCCACACAATTCCCCTCGCATCCGCACACCTTGCCATTGTCGAATCTTTCCCCGCTGAAGGAGATGATCTCACGCCCGCAAATGTTGTCGCGCTAGCAGCCCGAGCGCCGTCCGCAAAAGCTGACTTAGCCACCTGGCACCGGCGCCTCGGCCACTTAAATACCGACACGATTTTGCGCATGGCTAAGAAAGGCACTGTCAGCGGCATCGAGATCACATCTGGGAAGTCCCTTACCACCCCATGTGAATCCTGCTTGAAGGGAAAACAGACCCGAGCTGAAATCCAGAAAACAACCGAGTCGCGATCGGACACCATCCTCGGCCGTATCCACTCGGACCTGTGTGGCAAAATGTCGACTCGATCACACAAAGGGTACCATTATTTTGTCACCTGGATCGACGACGCCTCTCGGAAGGTCTTCGTGGCGGGTCTACGAGAGAAATCGGATGCACTGGCACGCTTCAAAGTGTTCGTGACCAGGGTTGAGGTGCAGACCGGCAAACGCGTTAAGCGTCTCCGCACCGATGGAGGGGGCGAGTACAAAGGGGGGGAGTTCTCGGAATTTCTAGATGAGCGTGGCATTCAGCACGAGATGACGACGCCACATACACCTGAGCACAACGGCGTTGCCGAGCGCATGAATCGCACGCTGCTCGACAAGGTGCGCTCCATGCTCACAGATGCGAAGCTTCCCGAATCCTACTGGTACGAGGCACTCGAATATGCTGCCTTGCTGCATAATGTATCCCCCACACGCGCACTCGACAACCGAACGCCCGAGGAAGCTTGGAGCGGCAATAAGCCCGACATCTCGGCCTACCGCGTCTTCGGCTCCCGAGCCTTCATGCACGTCCCTAAGAAAAAACGTGTGAAGTTAGCTGCCCGCTCATTAATCTGCACGTTTCTCGGTTTTGCCAAGAACAGGAAAGCCTACCTGCTTGTGCACCGACAAACCCGCCGCTTTTTTGAGTCTCGCGATGTCGTGTTCGACGAGGGGGGGCCAGTTAAACTCTACGAGCGTATCATCCTCGAACCCGACGACGCCGACGACGTCCTAAACACCACCACGCCGGGCGCAACGCCCACACCAGCCGCAACGCCACCTGCGCCGAACGACTCTTCCAGCTCCTCTTCTAGTTCCTCCGATTCCGAAAGTAGCTCTGAAACAGACTCAGTCAGCGAATCAGAGATCGAGCAACTACTCGATGAGGCACCCGAATGACTCCTCAACCTCCCGATCTTCCGATCGCGCTCTCACGCCGAAGCGGAACGTCCGCGCGCCCGTCCGCGATGACGATCCCCGCTACTCGACCTCCTCATACGGAGCACGTAGGCGACCTGCCGAACGCGCTACAGTCGCGCGCGACCCCACTAGCGATCCGAGGACTTATGCCGAAGCCATGGCACGTCCCGATGCCGCTCAGTGGGAGCTTGCCTGTAACGAGGAAAAGCGAATGTTTGAGCATATGGGGGTTTACGAGGCGGTCCCGCGCCCTACCAATCGAAAGGTTGTGGGGAGCAAATGGGTCTTCAGGATCAAGAGAGGCCCCGACGGCTCCATCCAGAAGTACAAAGCGCGTCTCGTCGCGCAAGGCTTCACCCAAACGGAGGGCATCGATTTCGACGAGACATTTGCGCCCGTCGCGAAATTCGCCTCGCTTCGTACGATTCTTGCACTTGCCGCCGAGTTTGACCTAGAAATTCATCAGATGGATGTCAAGTCCGCTTACCTGAATGGGGACCTGAAGGAGGAGATCTTCATGGCTCCCCCCCCTGGTTTTGATACACCTGAAGGTATGGTCTTGAGGTTGAAGAAGGCAGTCTACGGCACGAAGCAGGGGGGGCGCGCCTGGTACGAGCACATCAGGGCGACGCTCGAATCGATGGGATATACCCACACGGACGCCGACCACGCCGTTTTCACCCGCCTGAAAGACGGCATCCACTCCATCATAGCGCTGTATGTTGACGACATCACTATGGTCTGCAAAAGCCTGCAGGTCATTAATCATGACAAGGAGATGTTGAAGAAGACTTACCAGATGACGGACTTGGGTGAGATCGCTTGGATCTTGGGTGTCCACGTTACACGCGACCGCGATGCCGGATGGATCGCCCTATCACAGGAGCGCTACATTAACGACGTCCTCGAGCGTCACGGCAAAGCTAACTGTAGACCGATCAGCACCCCTGCAGTCCCTAACGAGCATCTAATCAAGCTCGACACACCTGAAACCGACGTCAAGTCGTACCAGAGCGCGATCGGCGCACTGATGTACCCGATGCTCGGTACGCGCCCGGACCTGGCCTACACAGTGGCCGCGCTAGGTCGCCACGCCGCTAACCCCGGTGACGAGCACCTGCACGCCCTCGACCGCGCATTCCGCTACCTCCGAGCCACGAGCGATCGCCGCCTCGTTTTCCAGCGAGGAACCAAAGAGGGGACTCGTCTCCATGGTTACGTCGACGCAGACTGGGCCAGCGACGTGAACGACCGCAAATCGACGTCCGGTTTCGTCTTCATGCTGGCAGGGGGTGCAATTAGCTGGAGCTCGAAGAAACAACAAACTGTCGCACTTTCGAGCACCGAGGCCGAGTACATAGCCGGAGCGCACGCAGCCAAAGAGGCCGCTTGGCTGAAAAGCCTTATCAGCGAGATCTGGAACGATCAAACAAGCGACATACCTATTACCCTCTATATTGACAACCAATCAGCCATATCCATCGCGAAAAATCCCGAATTCCATGATCGCACCAAGCACATAGAAGTCAGGCATCATTTTCTGAGACAGCAAGTGGATCTGAAAGCCATTGTTCTGGATTATATGCCTACTAACGAACAAGTTGCTGATGTGCTTACCAAGGGGCTTGTTCGCGAGAAGCACGAACGCTTCACAGCTTGTATGGGAGTACACCCTGCGGGCTGAGGGGGCGTGTTGGAAGCGCAGCCTCGCAGAGCGTAAGTCGAGCCAACGCGCGGTGACACGTTACGTGACGTGTGACCGCTTATACCCGGTGATACCAGTTTCGGACAGATTACTGATTTTGGACAGTCGTTATCTATGTTTCATCATATTGCCCCGATCTCTTCGTTTCACATAGCGTTCCACCTTTTATTGCTTCAATATTAGTCTACTAATTATCTCAGTTACCTTCTAGCATAAGTACTGTAACTTCTGTGTTCCGCACACCTCAGTCTTTTCTCTTTCTGACTGAGGTTAGTATCTTATCACTATTTACTTCACTTCTAAGTTACTTACTATCTACCTAGCCTCAGCATTGATCTGTCGTCCAATAGGTAGATAATACAGTCTTTTCTCTTTCTGACTGAGCCTCAGCATTGATCTGTCGTCCAATATTGACGGAGGGTTGAGAGGAGGCGCGGTGTGTTGGGGTGCATCATCTCCAGACAGTAGCTGTCCGACATCTTGGTAGTCTACCTTACGCATCGTCCCCACGATCGAAGATATCATCGGCACCTCTATATTCTCGTACTCGAGAATCCACTCCGTCGGTTTGAAATGCTTTGGGTCTTCAGAAAGCGATGCCTAGACTGTCCGCGGGCCGGGCCTGGCCCTCCCGGCCCTAGGGCCGACCCGGACCGGCCCCTTGAGGGCCAGGGCCAGGGCCAGCAGCAGGCGGCCCTCACATCGAGGGCCAGGGCCAGGGCCAGACAATTTTTTGCGCGGCCCTTAGGGCCGGCCCGGGGCCGGCCCTGCTGGCCCTACCCATAGGGAGGCTGCGAGGGCGGGGCTGCAGGGTGGCGCCGCAACGGCGGCATCGGGGCAGCAGCAGCGACGGCAAGGGTGGAGGGCAGTGGCGGCGGCGTCAGGGCAGCAAAAGTGATGGCGGGGACGCAGCAGCGACGACGGGGCAGTAGCGGCGGCGTCGGGGCAGCAGTAGTGACGGCAGAGCGGCGGCAGAGGCGACGCCATCTGGGCGGCGGCGGCGCATCTGGATAGCGGCGGCGTCAGGGCAGGGGCGACAGCGTCTGGATCGCGGCAGCGGGGTCGGGGCAGCAGCAACCACGGCGGGGCAGCGGCCACCGCAGCGGTGGCGAGGGGAGATGGCAGCGGCGCACCCTGGCAAGACTTTGGGGGACGTCACGCGAGTGTCCCAGTCGCAGGCGTCAAGCGTCGGACGGTCGCAAAAGCGACGTCCGAGCGACAGTGACGCCATCGAATGTCCACGCGTAACGCCCCTCAGTGCCAGCGGCTGGGGGACGAAAAGGGGAATGAAAAAAAAAAAAGATTAGTGCGAGAAGTCAAAGAAAAAGTCATGACGCACCGGCATGTACCATGCAATTAACAGAGCGGTGGCGATAACATGGGGCGAGCGGTGACGACGACAGAGGACGAGCGGTGGGGGCGACGAGGGCGAGGGGTAGCGGCAATAAGAGGGCCGAGAGAAGCGAAGACAGAGGGCGGGAGATGGCGACGACAGAAAGGGCGCGAGAGGGGCGATGGTGATGCGATGGCGGTGACAGAAAGCAAGCATGGAGGCAGAAAGGGACGCGGGAGGGGGCGTGAAAAAGCAAGTCGCGACTTCAAGGTCGAGTTGACTAAGTGAAAGTGGCAGGCGTACGGGCTGAGGCAAGAGATTGTTTAGATAAGCTATAGGAAAAAATGTAATTAAGCTTCCATGGTGTAGTGGTGAACTGTCCAAGAGCCTTAGTTTTGGTATGCGCTGGTCGAGAGTTCAAATCCCGGTGTGTACAATTATCAGAAAGTAGCTGTGAGCTGATTATGCAAGCAAGTGTGAGAAAATTTTACTGAAATTAGTTAATTGACTGATTATTTTTTTTAAGGGGTGGGCCGGGTCGGCCCCGGGCCGGCCCCGGGTCGGGCCAGGGCCAGCATCAGCTGGCCCTCCAAGGGCCAGGGCCAGCTGCAGGGCGGACCGGCCCTGAGGGCCAGGGCCAGGGCCGGGCAAAATGGGGGTGGCCCTGGCCCGGACCGGCCCCCGGACAGTCTAGCGATGCCTCATTACCCCTCATCGAAGAGAATAGATATCTCCTTATTCGGGGCCTTCTGCACTTCGACAACCGTCGATAACGCGCAGATAACGTTCACAAACCCGGTCTTCTTCCTGAGAAAGTCCCCCAGTGCATGGTTTGCTGGGTCTCCCAGATAGCAATCACCTTGAACTCGACTTTCGCCGGGTTCTGCTCCTTCATCCTGAAAACCCCAGATGGGGAAACTGGACCTAAGAACGTTGCCCCATTAACATGTCCAAAGTCTTCTGTGTTTGGGGTGTATCCCCAGCGTCCACCACCAACGAAGGCATAATTGTTGTCCATGAGATGCAGTGGACGGTCTCTAGGTGAGAGTTCGCAAAACTGAACCTCCCAATGCCCTGTTGTGTTCTCTGTATTTTACCTTTGCCAATTGTGAAGCCAGTCTGTAATATGGCACCATGTGGGATTGACACACTGGCCCCAACATTCCCGGAAACTGTTTTGCTTGCGGTCTTCTTTTTCACATCACCATCAACATAGATGGTGACTGGGGAGGGGTTTGATAGTATGAGTTGCCCTGTTGAACAACTGGTAACTTGAACTCTAGCTTGTCCTAAGTTATATGGTTGAGGGTTTTCTGATTGATATGCAGCCCAGGTTGTTACATTCACACCAATCTTGGGGCCCGGCCGATAAGGGTCCTTGACGGTAGTACCAACCTATATGGAACACTATTAATAATATGTTACTTATGTGGATGAGCATAACTTACCTTTATAACCACCCACCAACCACCCACATCTCTGTCTTAGGCTCAAATGGATATGACCTCCCAGGTATCTACTCACCTTGAACACCTTGACCAAGTTGAGTTTCTTTCCCAGACATGGAAAAGATGGCAACAAGAAGATATATGGCAGTTATAGTGCAATCTCATGTGTCAAAAAAATGAAACCCATGAGATTGTGCCATAACTGCCATATATCTTCTTGTTGCCATCTTTTCCATGTCTGGGAAAGAAACTCAACTTGGTCAGGTGTTCAAGGTGAGTAGATACCTGGGAGGTCATATTCATTTGAGCCTAAGACAGAGATGTGGGTGGTTGGTGGGTGGTTGGAAGCTGGCACCCACCTTTTTATGCACACACCAGAGTGAATGAATGACATCATGAGAGCTGAAAGCTGCTTTCTTGAGGATATCCTCCTATGTCGCCCGCTAGCGCATGAATGCAACAAAATGCAACAGGTCTGTGCGGATAAATAAGGCAATTTGAGGCCCAAATCTGTCGTCCGGCGGTCAAGTCCGGCAAGTAAGGAACCATACTCTCAGTCTCACCGCCGACTGAAGGGTATGACACCAACGCAGTCGCCAATTAATACTCAAGTTGGCACTTGTAGGAGGTGTTGTGGTAAAGCCCGGGATTGGTCTGAGGATATTGTAAAGGTGAGCTGTTACTGTTACTGTGAGTGGCCTTTAGACTACTTAGTATATCATAACCGGCGCCGTAGCTGCCCCTTTCCTATCCACCCATGTGCACGTGCAGTCTCGCCCACGTGGAGCGGGTATGTAGGATAGGAGATGGGCGACTTCCATAACTGGGAGACCCGGCGGTGGATCTGGAGAGATTTATTTCTTTTTTATACTACTTGGATTGGAATGACACCAATGTATTACGCTCCCTTGCAACCTCAACTACCCACTAGCACAGAAATGTATGGTAATTAGATGACTGAAATGTCGCAATCTGCTATGATATGATTATTCGTCCTTGTCATGCCGTTTTCTCTTGGTGCCACTTTCTGCTTTCGTGGCTGGCCCCCAGTTTGGGGTAGGGTTTTGTTGGTAGCGTACCAACTTAACCTTGGAGGCCTGAGTCACGGTCAGGGGGTGCGAGGTGAAATTAGCCTCAAAGCTAGTTGCGGTGCGTGAGTAGGTTAAACCTCAACAGAGTCCTCCGGGTCCATACCTTGGCTCCTTTTGTAACAGAACGCGGACGGGGGAATTTGGCGGAACCTTCTCTATCTTCACGGGATGTGTCTTGACCCAGGTCCGATAGACGTCATGAAGGTCCCGTCTGGGTGCCGTTGTCTTCAATGACCCAGGCGCCGCGTGGATCGAGAGACTTGGTGGCCGGCATGAAGCAGTGCAGAGCTGCCGACGTTAAAATAAGCATAAGTGGCACGCTGCACGCGTGTCATACACTGACGATACTTCGTCCAAAGAAGGACACGTGCAATGGAAGAAACTGGCCACCCTTGAAGGCGTAAAGTAGAACGGTGCGCCCAGCTCCTGTGTGCCCCAATGAGTCACCGGACAGGCCCTATCATCAAAAGTTGTCGAATTGACCGACCTCTTTCGCGACGGTGAGCATGCCCTTCATGCGAGTTGACGTCCCGTATTTTTCTTCGTTACATTCGAGGTGTTCCAGAATTTCGCCTACAAATTGCGAATCATGTATCGGCCCATTCCACATCGGGCCCGCGATGTGCAGTGACGATCCACACTCGGGGCACTTTTCAGACACGGGAGGACCAGCGTGCGTTTTAAATAAAATGTTAGTGTTGCCGCTGCGATCATTGACTTTCTCTGTCATTCTACCAAGCGGTTGTTCATAAAAGGACTGACAACTCGCGCAAACGTAATAGACGGATGTTTTGCTGTGGACATCCTTGAGAAGCGCGACCACTGAGGAACTTGCCTACGTACCTGGCAACTTTCTTGACTTCGATAGGTGCTGTCTGCACCCTCACAAACAACCGCACGTAGAAATCTATTGAAAGAGACAAGAGTGGTTGAATATATCGGCCATAACGCGCCGCAGAGGTCGATATCGCGTGAAGGACCAGCCGGAGAGCCTAATAATCTGATCACGATTGGTCAAAGGTGTTTAATCACGCCAGCTTACCGCTTCATGAGAGTATTCCGCCTTGACTGAAATACCGCCATAATTGGAGTAGCTATCCCATTGACATTTACTTGGTACACGTGACATTCAGCGGAACGGAGCAAGAGCTTACCATTTTTCCGGATAGTTATTGGTGGCCAAAACGGAGAGGTCTGTGCATGTCACGCACAGGAGACCTGCATTTGTCTAGGTTAGGTGAATCTGATATGTAGAATGATGGGGAGCGCTTAGCGCTTAGATGACCTCCATCACTAAGACATTGCACAGCAGCGTCGATGAAAGGGGCCGCAGTGCCATACGGATCCAAGTCAACGACATCAACACGGCTCCGCTCGGGAGAGTGTGAGTACATCAGAGCGCTGGAAGTAAGTTATGTTTTTAATCATTATGCTGTGCGTGATCGACCTTGCAAATCATTGCATACCGGGCATCGCCTTCGTTTACCCTGACCTTTCCTTGGCTCTCGGCGTCATCTGTAACCGTGTTGTTGCCTAGGCCGTTCAACTCTACATTCCGTCTCATCGCCTCAGTGGCTGAGGATGACAGATCGTTTGCTATCACGTATCTTGGAGAACACATGTCAGCATTAAGGATGCCATGGGAACGGCAGGCCGACCTGACAAGGGGTATTTCGTTGGCATAGCGGATAGAGCGCAATCCAGTAGCAGAAAGAGCTTCCAATATCACGATTTTGTGTGGTCGGTACTACAAATGAGGTGAGGAAGGGCACGTGTCGAGTGAGTAGACCATTACCTCCGGTTCTTCGCCCGGGTAGCAGGATCTGAGGTTGCATCAGCGGCATCCTCAGCTTTCGCAGCCGCAGTTGATGACGCTGATGCACTAACGTCTGTGAGAGCGCTGCAGATAAGACAGAGCGGACCACTCACCTTTCTAGCACGACACCCCCTTCGACCTTGGAACGTTTCCTTTCCGGCGCGGACATTTTCTCTGCCTTCTTGAGATTCCTCTCCCGTGACCGTTTCCATCGCTCTTCCTTCGTCCTGTTCAGTTCCTCGCTCCAAACCCTGATGGCAGCGACGCTCAGATCCCGATTGAACTCCTGTACTGGGTTTAGGAAGGCTTCATTGTTGGACGGCATCAGAATGTGGGAGGTATTCTCAGTGTGGAGGGTAAAGCCATCAGGGACTGTAAAGGAACTCGGCGAAAGGTTAGACATTTGACTTATGCACCTCTGTGTCCTGATTACTGTAAGCACCACTTGGCGAATGTTGCGCGAAAAGATATTGCAAGCCAGGGTCGAAGACTAATAAGATTTACAGTGCCAAATATGGTAGGAATTGTACATAGTAAGGCGTGTATACAGTACTATTTATTGTGCGTGTCACGGTTGTCCGTTGTCTGCTGAAAAATGTAGTATAATGTTATAGTGTCCCAGGGATTGTCTTGATCAATATTCAAACTCTTCTGCCACGAGGTCAATAAACCCGTTCTTTTCTCCCCGTCGGATTCGCAGGGGCTCTATTTGAGCTGCCACCACCTTTCGCATGACCGCGTTCAGGGTTGTCGGCCCGCAAACTTCGTATAAAATTTTACTCAGAAAGCCAGGAGATGATGTTAAAAATCTGCTCACATGCAACGACGATGGGTCCATCGGCCATAGCCACTTCATCCCGCAGAATCAGGTCGAGCTTCGGTCGTCCTGGCCTCGCAAACTCGGCCATAATGCTGACATCTCGCATCTCCTGGTCACCAATTTCAAGCTTCACTTCCTCTGATGCTTCCTTCATCAAGGCCATCGATCGTCGCTTCCAGCCTTGGGAACCTTCCATGAGCTGGTTCCCATTAACCCAAGATCTAGGTCTAGAAGACGTCGGAGTTCGTCCAGGGTCCTCAGAATTCAGACTGCTAGTACTGGGGCCGCCAGGAGGGACAGCGATTGGGGATATTAGTTCGTCGGTCTCCCGAGGGGTGTTGGCAAGTCGATCCGACTACTTGACCCAGAATCAACTGCTCCGTCTGGATGTCGTCTTGTTATACGGGACAAAGTCTTTCGAGTAATCGCTCGTCGTATAGTACCCTCCCTACTGACAGCACGGTTGAGAGAACTCTCGCCTGGCATTCGGTCGTCGTTTTCGCCATCGAAATTGGTAAGGTCCAGCCAATGCTCTTCATGACCCAGCTCTCCACTTTCCTTATAATCCCCGCCATAATAAGATAAGTCCACCAAACCGTCGTCGGCGGTGTGCGCGTAAATGAGATCGTCTCGATTAAGTGGAACGCCGTTTACTTCGATTAGTGTGGAGGTAGGTCTGGAGAACGATGCATCAGGAATATTGAGCGTCGCCATGCTCTCGTCGCTCAATCCCGGGGGGCGGAGGGGCGGAGGACTGAAGTTCGTCACGAACAGGTCGACTTGGAGTACTTCCTGTGGAACAAGCAACTTACAACGATGCAGAACGCTTGCACACCATTGCATATGAGCTGTGAGAGGGTCGTTATAAAGGCATTTTCCGCATGCATCATGAACTTACCGAAGTCTCGTAAGATCCATATGAACCGGATTCGTTGCATAGGGAAAGCCTCACTTCTCCCCACATTGCCGCCTAGAGAGCGGCCGTTCCTCCCGGCCATACAAAGGCAAAGATATTCCAGAACCGAGATTCCGAACGATACTCCTGATCCACCGGAGACAATCATGGCAGCGGAATACGAGCTCCAATCGATTCGCGCTGGGGATCCAAAGGTCCATCAACCCAGGCCTTCAATAGCACGCCTGTCGTTGGTAGCTTAGTTCCCATAGGAGCTTCTTGTGCTGGATGTCGATGACCGCCAATGAGCAGTCCGACTATTGTCGTCCATAAGTCCTTGGTCCAACCGTTCTTGGCACGAATGAGAAACATGATCATTCGGCCGTCATGTCCTTGCTTCTGGTCACAGACGGATGCACAGGTAAATGGGTGAGAACGAGTTTAGATACGGACGGTATGCAGAGAAAAAATGTTGTCCTGGAGCCCAAGTGAGACGGCCAGGCGGTACAAGGCGTAATCGTATGGTGCGACCGGGAGAACTTCTGCATGGGCATAACCGACGGGGATAGAAAACGTAGATGGAACGGGGGTGAGGAGGGAAGAGTAGAAGATGAGGGATGGCTGATGGGAGAAAGTGTAGGCTTCGACGATGAGATGTACAAAGAGGGTCGCGAAGGCGAAGGCAACCCCCAATGGCTTTCGAGGTCGGCTGCAAATTTGGTAGGTCCGACATTTGAGCGCGATTCCCAGTTTTCACTGGGGATGGAAAGCTTCTCGTCGCTCGGAGCTATTGGAGGCGTAGAAAAGCAACTGCCCAAGAAACCATTGATATACAACCAATTTAATGCACGCCAAGCTCTTTCCCCTGCCCATAGCAGAAGAGCGGACCAACACCACCACCACAAAGGCGGGTAATGGAGCGCAGACATCACAATAGTGACAGGCGAGGAAAACATGGAG
>WTXI01000508.1:0-20979 GCA_022376515.1 Lactifluus volemus
CAGAGTTCAATTTCATCTTTATGACGCAAAAACAGACTGTAAGGGCATCTAGCGCTTGTGTTCCTGCATACCACGGTTTCCCTCAGTGAGAGTTCATGCACGCATGGCCGGTGCGACAAGTATGACGTTATTCCGTCTCGGTCTTCCGAGACACCAGCGAGATCCCTATTATTCTTTTTACTTTTTATGGTCGAAAAACATGGTTCATGAGGCCGTGTGCTTGTTGTCGCTCTCGCCGACTGATCCAGCGCGTGTGGTCAGCATGTTTGACATCGCCCCGGGTCTTATCAGAATCAGTCCGATGACTCCAATCCAATGTCAGTAGAGATATCTTTTTGCTTCTCGATATCCAAAGCAAGGTCATCAATCTACTCCCCTGATTGAACCCCAACTTTCATACTTGGTGACTCGATAGCCCAGAAGGACGCGCTTACGGACCGTGGTGTCTTGGTCCCATTTACGCCCTGGGTAGAACCAACCACTTTTTGATGAGTTTCAGTTCGGTTCGCGCCGAGACGACAAAATCCGTAAAGACCGACGTCGCCTACACGACCAGAGGACTTGAGGACCAGACCCTCGCTGAAACAAAATCGACAGGGCGGGATTAAGCATTGGGGATGACGACGATGACGTCAGCAGTTCGTACCTCGACACTCCAGCGGAGACATGGATGTCTCCCGCATCATCCAAGGGCATCACAGCACCGATAGTATCCTGCCGCGCATGCAGCGAATCAACACCAACGCCGGCACCTGGCTCTGCGACCTCGATGGAGGCAGCAGCTGCTGCTGCTGCAAGATGCCTTTGCAGCTGCTGCAGCTGCCGCAACATGCCTTTGCAGCTGCTGCAGCTGCCGCAACATGCCTTTGCAGCACCTCCCGTTCCTCTTGCTCCCACCACGCCTTCCAAACACGCCACTCCTCTCTTTCCCTAGGCGCAACCATCTCTCCAGGCTCTCTAACCAAACAACCTCACGCACAAACTTTGCAGCTCCCTCACCCACCACCATCAACGGCGGTACGCGACCCATCGACGACTCTCCTCTTCCTCTTGTGTCTAGCACTCGTCGAGTCATCACAGGATTACGCACGCCACGCACACCCCCGACACTTCCAAATTCAAACGATGACGACGCGTCCGAGTTGGAGTTTGTGGGGTTGGAGGCCGCCGTTGTCCATGAGCGCCGCGTCGCGTTCTACGTCTCCGTCAAACGTGATGTTCGAGCCGTAACCTGCGTTAAAGTTGGGGTCGTCTTCGAGCGCGGCGATGAGTCTGGTTGCAGTGTTCAGCGTGGACGACGTGGTGGTGCCGTTGATTGCGCCGGCGCCGGGGGCTTTGGGGGAGAAGGTGGTAAGCGTGGAAGAAAGGGCTGCGCGGAGGCTGCGTCTAATCAAGGAGTCGGAAGAGGGTGGGTGGTACCCTGCGCCGCCATGAGCATCGACAATGTAGAAGGGCATTGAGGCGCCGACGTTGTTTGCTCTCGATCCCTACTCATCAAAGTGGTACACGAAATGATTAGTTGAAAACTTGTTCAACAGTCCCCTCGGCGTGTAAGTTATATCATATTCGTGTGATAATGTAGCGATACGGAGGATCCACATACTAGAGCAGAAGCGCAAGCGTCAGCGTCAAGACATTGAACCGCAGCATCTAGGGTTGACTCACGTAATAGAATGAGGATCCAGAATAAGAGGAGCATGCAGTCCTCTGCGCAAACAGGGAAAGCAGTCAGCACAGATTTCGGTGATTAGCTCAAAACAAACCATTGTCTCGCCTGCTTCTTTCTCGGAAGCTACTCATACGCATTAACCTCCCGATCATCTGGGACAAGGCTAGTGTCATATCCTACCGGGCGCGCGATAGGCCGCTCTGACACAGACATGGACAAACCCGCCCCGGATGGTCCACCCTCGCCTTTCCCTCGACCCCATTCCCCACCAAAAGCTTCATTCCAAAATCTCTGCATTTCAAGTGACCTAGTATCAGTAAGAGACTAACTCGATAATCCTTGCTTGATCTGCTTGGTGACCAAAGCAAACGTGAACGGCAGCTCAAAGATGATCGTTACAACCACCTCTGTCAAGATTGGTGTAGGAGGGAATCACATGAACACGCGGTGAGGAATGAGGAAGACACATAGGGTAAGGAGGATTCCAATGGCAACGAATGAATCATCATTTTACCGGAGAGAAGGACTCAGATCCACCAGGCCAGTGGAAATTGCGTGGAGATGTGGACCACGATGCACGAAAGCCGCGGAACATACTTAAAACGCGTCCGGTCACAAACACATCACATTACGTCACGTCACACCTGCACGCGTCCCTCCTCCAGGCTCATTGGCAGCTGTATCAACCCATGATGACACACATTGGCGTCCTCCCATTTGGTATGTCCCATTCACCACAATAACCACGAAGGAATCTCAAATCTGTCACCTTCAGATCTCTTAGATACTATCACCCGTCGCATGAACGAACGTGATGGCTTTACACCGACGTCATTTCTGCGGTTACCACATCCTAGAACAGGTCCCTCTTTCGTCTTCGAGAGGCACGATTCACTTTGTTCAACCTTGAGTTCCAGATATCCCATCTTTGTTTCTGCCTTATCGTCGTGGCCAAGTCGCAAGCCGTGAGCAAGAGAATGAGTGGCAGATCCTGGAGGTGCAATGCGTGTCGCCACCGAATGAACGATCTTGGTTCTTCACAGAGGGTGAAGTCCTTTCAGGTACTTATCTTCTACCGCCCATTGTTTGCTCCGAGGCCTTACAACTCAAAACCCAAACGGACAGACGGGAGACTTCTTGTTATGACGCCAATCGACCCTACCTTCCTTCTCATACCCATACTTCAAGTCCTCAGTCCCGTATGTGAAGGGCTTTACCGACACCCTTTCAGAACCATGCTCACTGCTTACCCTAGAGGAATGGCTCTACCGGTATCTTCCAGCCCTTGGATGATATATTCGATGAAGCCGCGCAAAAGATTGTCAAAGGTGTCAATGAAGGTGTCACAAACAATACATCACCTATCTTGCAGGAAGATATACTGTCTCTAACGAGATATGATTGCATTGTCGGCGCTTTGAGAAGGATATGCGATTTCCAAAGTACGTGATCCGTGATCCTCCAAAGGCCAGCTTTACAAACCAGTGTACACAGTCATTACCCCAGAACTCACGGTATACCGTTATTCGGAAGACAGGGTGATCGAATACCTACAAGCAAAGGTCTCCCGATTGTCGAGACACACAGTGGCCGAGAAATCTCGCACCGTAATCCGCAGCCTTGCCAAAGACGGGTTGATGGAAGATGGTAAAGAGCACTTGCTTGAGCGTAGGCATTTACGTTGGACAAGTTGCCTCCAGCACACGGCTGACTGCTTTGTTTGTCTTGTAGTGGGGCGCATCAGGTCTGCATGTAATCTTGTCTCGCAATATGTTACGCATGATCTGTATATCGCGTTGGTCGCGAAGTACGAGTACGTATGATCATAGGTATGACCACTTCTCTTGATTAACAGGCATCTTGGGTTTCTGCAGCTTTACTCAGCTTGATGCACACGTCAAAGCGCTGAAGGACGAGGAGGTTGCCTTGGCACTTGCGAGCTCACGGACAGCCAAGTCCCGCGTGGGCGTCGCTGAAGGAGATGAGGGCAAGAAGCGTAAAGCAAAATCAAAAGTGTCGCATGGAGTGGGGAAGCTGCAGAAGGTTGACGTATCTGGGATGGCAAAGATATCCTCATTTTTCCAGAAAAAATAGACTGGATATGCTAATCCGTCTCTTTCTCGCGCTCTGATGTGGCGTCGGGATGAAGTGATTGGCCTTGCTGATCGAGGGGCCAAACCGAGAGGACCACGCAGCTCTAGAGCACGGAAAGAAACTCGGGCCTGGGTACGCAATAACATGCCGGGCCAAGGGATGACTCGGATGGCTTGCGTGACGTATTGTCGTTACAAGGTTGTCCAAGGTTCACAACTACAAAGTTCAGTCGGATCCTTAACCGGGTTTAACAGTGCTTAATGCCCCATTAACCCACCTATTAGAATGATAAGACAATGGCTTGGTGTTATTGAAATCTCAGGAGCTAGACGTTGTCTAAGTAAATAGACGAATACCAAGGAGAAAACATGAAAGGTCTTCAGCATCATAATAAACACACAGTGTCCACCATTGTAAGGTTGATGCCTAGCGCACCTTCAAGTATCTGAACTGACAGATTGTGACGTAGCGATTTGAAGGAGACAAGAGGCGAAAGATGGAAGACTTAGAGACAGACTATTCAAGACGAAAGTGATCTATTTGATGCCCTTCACTGGCCATTAGGCTAGGCCTTATATCTAGTTTGCTGTAGATCTTAGATAAATGCAGAAAGTCAACAAATCTGGCAAGTCTCAACGGTGAGCTCAAGAAGTTATTCGTGAAACAAGTGTGAAACACCAAGACAATAAGGAAGAGAGAAAAAATGGTATGAAGGAGGGAGGATGTGAGACTTTGTCCGCTGGGACGCTGCAATGGGCAACGCCCCCGATGGGCTCGGCCTCACAGATGGCGCCCGATGATGCAAAGAAGGAAAGATGGAGCAGCATTAGAATGAGAAACACGGTCAAAGCGTTGTCTCGTAGAACCGGCCTTTAAGGAAGAAAAAGTCTAAGTGGGGTTGAAAAATAAGTGATCTAGCAAAGTAAGAAGTCCAAGAAAGTCTTATCAAGGTCCCGTCAAACGGATGATACCTGGTATGTGCAAATGCCCGTGTTCGAATACTTGGTCGATAAATATTTTCTTCGTGTCGGGGTCGATCGATGTCGAGGTGGTGAAACGAATTGAATACGAGGGTGGACGCAAGATCGATGGATGGTCGAATGTGGACGGAATCGGAGGCAAACGTGAGGGCTACCTTACACCTGTGTCCCAGAGACACCACATATATGGATATATGTGGGGAGAGGGAGGTGAATAGGGATTGTATCGTCAGACTGTATAAATATGTCGCGTTGATGGCAAGTTGGAATCCATCACATCCATAACGAGTCCGGGGCCCGACTGCCAGTGGAGCACTTTTGACACACAGAAGCTTTCTTCTTCTGGAAATGGTCAGCACGTCATTATCCATGAAAGGGGAGGAACTTGAATGGATCCACCAGGAGGGATGAGAATCATGGGACCATATGTGTCCAAAAATGGAGCTGCCCCAATAACCGGGAATATTGGCACTATTTCTGCAATTGTCACATCCTATCATGAATGAAGCCTTCTGTCATATTCTCAGTTACATTGGCAACATTGCAACCAAAAACATGACAGAAGGCTTCATTCAGTGGTGTCCTACATGTGTGTCAGTATCTGGGAAACAACAGATACTGACACACATGTTTAGGGATACCCTTGTTGATCACTATCTGTGATACTGTCCCACAAACACCATATATTTTTGAGTGCATTCTGGAATATATATGGTGCTTGTGGGTTAGTGATCCTGAACACAAAAAACACTGACCCACTTTCCTGTTAGTGTTGGCAGATCCTGGAGGGAAAGTGTCATTCTTGGATCAAGTGCTTAACTCTTGCTGCTCACTATTCACTCTAAGGTCTTCAACTTGAAGCCTAAAACACAAATGGACAGACTGGAGACTTCTTGTTATGACATCAATCAATATATGTTCAAAGTACGCGGTGTGTGATTCGGAAGATAAAGTGATCATACAAGCAAAAGTCTCGAGACACACAATGGTCGAAAAATCTCCCGCCAGAATCCGCAACCTCGCTAAAGACGTTGATAGATGGTAAAGAGGACCTGCGTGAGTGTAGGTATAAAGTTGGACAAGTTGCCTACAGTACATGCTGACTGTTTTGTTGCCGAGTACGAGTACGGATTATTACAGGTATGAGCTTTACTCTTGATGCACATATCAAGGCGCTGATGGACGAGGAGGTTGCATTGCAGCCCAAGTCCTGAGTGAGCGTCATAGTTTGAGATCTAGATGAGGGCATGCCAGTGAGGCATAATGAAAAATGAAAAAGTGTCGCATAGAGTGGGGGTGCTGCAGAAGGTCGAAATATCTGCGATGGCAAAAGATCCTGAAAAAATAAGGTAGAATTTCTGAACCAAAACGCAGAAGTGACAGATGTAACGTAAAACGGTCGGCTCTTGGCTGGAGACTGGAGTGGTGTAAACAAGCAAGTCATCATCACCTTTGGCCCGTACGAATCCCGTCATGTTGTTGCGTGCCCAGGCTCGAGTTTCTTTCCGTGCTCTGGAGCAGCGTGGTTCTCTCGTTTTTTGCCCTCGAGTCCAGGCCGCCTCTATCTCCTCATCAGCAAGGCTAATCGCTCCATCACGTCATACTAGTAACCCAATCCCTTCCTCACCTTCGTCTTTCACCTTCGTCCGCACCATGTCTACTCATTACGGAGAGTTGGCCGTTCGTCCACAGCCCGACAAAGTTGTCCAAGAGATTGCCGACTATGTTCACAACTACAAAGTTGACTCGGATCTCGCATGGGAGACTGCGCGTCTTTGCTTGATTGACACTATCGGTTGTGGTCTCGAAGGCCTTCGTTTCCCCGAGTGTCGAAACCTACTCGGTCCTGTCGTCGAGGGCACCATTGTTCCCAATGGTTGCTTCCTGCCATTCGTTTGTCATAACAAACCCACGCTGATTTCACTCCCTCAGGAACCAAGGTCCCTGGGACTAATTACCAACTCGACCCGATTCGCGGAGCTTTCAACATCGGCACCATCATCCGCTGGCTCGACTTTAACGACTGCTTCCTCGCTGCAGAATGTATGCTGCATCCCCTTACTACTCGTGCCACGTCTCTTGGCCGGATAATAATTGAAATGACATCATTCCAGGGGGTCACCCGTCCGACAATCTCGGAGCCATTCTCGCTGTTGCCGACCACCTCGCACGCCAGGGTCAGCATGTCACCGTCAAAGACATTCTCGAGGGTATGATCAAAGCGCACGAGATCCAGGGCGGCCTTGCGCTACTCAACTCGTTCAACCGCGTCGGCCTCGACCACGTTGTCCTCGTCAAGGTCGCGTCCACCGCGGTCGTGTCCAAACTTCTGTACGTAGACCCTCTTGAAGACCCTTTTGGGGTTTTATACCCCCCAGAGGCGTGCGATAGTAGTGACGCCACGTCCTTGTTTTCAGCGGCCTTTCGCGCGACCAAACCGTCGACGCCATCTCTCATGCCTGGGTGGATGGCCAATCGCTCCGCACCTACCGCCACGCGCCGAATACGGGCTCGCGCAAGTCTTGGGCTGCCGGCGACGCGTGCTCGCGCGCCGTCAATCTCGCTTACCTCGTCAAGAGGGGTGAGCCCGGCGTACCCTCCGTGCTGACCGTCAAGGAGTGGGGCTTCTACGACGTCCTGTTCAAGGGCAAATGGTTCGAGTTTCAGCGTCCGTATGGTTCCTACGTGATGGAGAACGTGCTGTTCAAAATATCTTATCCCGCCGAGTTCCACGCACAGACGGCCGTCGAGGCTGCTCACATCGTTCACGGGAAGCTCACCGCTCTCGGTAAGACGTCGGATGATATTAAGAGCGTGCGCATCCGCACCCAGGAGGCTGCTATCCGCATTATCGACAAGCGGGGCCGACTCGCCAACTTCGCCGACCGCGAGTACGGTTTTTTTTTTCCTTTTCCCTCGTAGATGTGCAGTCCTTGACAGAACCAACACCTTTATGCGCACAGCCACGCAATCAGCTATATGGTTGCTTATCCCCTCATCCACGGATACCTCAACTCGGAGAGCTAGTCCGCCCTTCTTTCTTATCTCACTATGTTCCGTGCTCACAATCTGCACAGCACAGACAAATCTGCTGCCGACCCGCGCATCGACGCACTCCGTGCTAAGATTCGCTGTGTCGAGGACAAGCGCTTCAGTGTGGAATATCACAACCCGGACAAACGCTCAATCGGAAATGCACTGCTTGTAGAGCTGAACGATGGCACCGTTCTTGACGAGGTCGAAGTTGAGTACCCAGTTGGGCACAAACGCCGTCGTGAGGAAGGCATACCGCTTTTACTCGCCAAGTTCCGTCGGCATATCGGACATCACTTTGATGAGGCACACCAGAAGAAGTGAGCTTTCCTCCGCCATCAAGCTATTCTCTGAAACTAAATTCCATGTTCAGGATCTTAGACACCCTATCAGACGCGAAGTCGTTATGGGCGCTTCCCGCTGACAAGTTCACAGACCTCTTTGTCAAACCCTAACATATGTTGTGAGAAGGCTCACAAAATGGCATCAGTCACTTACCCAATGCAATATGATAGTAAAAACGGGTGCTGGCGTGTCACAAATAATGAGCAGAGCTGATGCAATGAACGCATGACCATAGCATAAGGCATTACACGTGAATTACTTCTATGCGATTGAAACGAGAGCTTGGACGAGTCAGATCTAGACTGACACGATGGATGAAAACAGGCGGAACGTGAGGCAGTGATTGAACAACGTCCAGGAGAACAGAAAGAAATGAGATTTTGGAACAATTCTAGCACAGGCTACAGGACCCTGCAGTGGGCGACCGTGACTGAGCTCTTGATTCGGAACCATCAATTAGCATGAAACTTCGGAGGCCGCCCACGAGTCTTTCTCAGACCACCAGTTCTTTTAGCCGTGATGGAACTTTCTCTCTCTGATGAACCACCATCACGTCGTGGTCTGTAGTGTCCTTGAGAGTCAAGAACATCTGTACCAACAGTAGAGTTCTTGCTACCAAAGATGGAGCCACGGGTTTGACCCTGTGAACCGCGAGATGTCGACTCCAAATAAGTACTTGAGTAGCCGGCTGAAGGCTCGAGTATATCTGCGTATCGATACCCATGCTGAGCAGGAGGGTGAAGGTAGTGTTTGTCTGCGCCATGCCTCATGGCTTGAGGTGGTGATGGCGAACGTCCATGGATAGTTGGGCTGGAATCTTCTTCAGGAACGGAGGATAGTCGACGTTGCATAAGCCGCGCTAGTGGGATGGACCTTGGTATCTGATGCTGGAAGTGTCCCCGAGCATATCCAAGTTCCTCTGGGGAGGTGGGGGATAATAGCGTTTCATGATGGGGCGCAGAATAGCGGCGTACGTCATGGTCTGTATACCCGGGCAACGCCTGAGGTGCGCGTGTGACAGGTAACAAAACCTCGGAAGGCAGAGGAGACAGATGCTGGATATCCTGCGTAGCAAGAAGATTTGTCAAGGCCTGCGAAGTGACCGGGTCTAGCTCATAGTCAGGGTAGTCTAGCTGTGATACTGAGTTGATTTGCGCGGCGGGAGCCAAAGGAGAGACATCAAGATCCTGCGCAACATTACGACCCAGGCGTTCTCGCACGAAATGACGAAGCTGATCTGGCACCTCCGGGTCCCGCAACTGTTCCTGAACTACAGGGTGCCTCATGGAGGCAGGGGATACTGAATGGTGGTTATAAGGAGAGAATTCGGATGACCAAAGAGGAGACGACGAATTAGGAGGTGTGGGCAGCAAGCTTTGTTGCTGCAATTTCAACAACTGGTGTTGCTGATACTGATGAGCTAGCTCCATTGCAGTCATACGACGAGAAGGGACTTGAGAAACTTCAGGAGAACGGGGCTCTATGAGAATTTGAGGGAGAGCAGAACCAACAGCCGGGCGAGAGGAGACCCTCATAGCAGGGAGACCGGACCTAGACGAGGACAAAGAATTTCGAGACCCATAAACCCTCGACAGACGGGTACGATC
This sequence comes from Lactifluus volemus, assembly GCA_022376515.1. Classification (NCBI taxonomy): domain Eukaryota; kingdom Fungi; phylum Basidiomycota; class Agaricomycetes; order Russulales; family Russulaceae; genus Lactifluus; species Lactifluus volemus. The sequence continues at coordinate 9,729 of WTXI01000508.1, forward strand.
TAGTTCACCGTTACTCTGAAGGTCAATCTCGGATTCTCGCAAATGCAAGTTGTGCTCCAGCGTTCTTGTCAGATCACCGATCGCGTCATAATCTTGGTCTCGGTGGACAACCCTAGCAGTTCTCCTGTCGACCAGGTTCTCTAGAACGATAGTATCGTTGTATGGGTTGCGCGGATAAATGACATCAGTACAATTAACAGACGTTGCCGGCTTCAGAGTGTTGTAGCTGGCATCGTCTGGGCCCACTCTTCTCGGAAGAACCACATCAGCGATGGACGAATGTGGTTTCGTAGAAGCCACGGTGCTCTCGTTTGAATATTTATAGCGGCGAGGAGAAATGCGGACTGGCTGAGATGGCTGAGCAGTAATCTCTTGCTGCTTCAACTGGTAATCTGAACCGAATTCGCCAGCGTGATGCTCTTCAGAATCTAGGCCCCATATCACCCGCGGCAGATTGTCCGGCTCCTCAATAATCGTGCCTTCAGCGCCACTGCAAAGTTTGTGAAGGAGAGCTTAAACTGAGACAGTGAAGCAGTAGCTTACGAAGGGCATCGCGCATAAGGCAAAGATAGTGGACCGTGCAAGGCAGGGATAGGCCGAGGCGGCGACTTTGCCCAAGTGATCCACCCTGATGGAAGACAATTAGTCATCCTCCACAAAGCCTAGAATAACATGTCTACCTTCATCAATTGGCGCTATCTTCTTCTCAGATACAGGGGAAGCGGCCTTGGTTGTATTTTGGTTGCTCAGAAATGCTTCAGACAAGCCGCAGTTATTTTCGATGATGAGTACCGAATCTAGAGAAGACGGCGAAAAATATGAATATGAGGTGATATCTATTCACGACTGGAGACAAATATACCGGATGTGGTGTCAGTTCCAGATAGGAAGGAGCCCCCGCTAAGCATCGAGCCGTCAAAGCCTTCAGTCGATAAGCTACTATCAGCAAACTGACTAGCAGAAAATCTCTGTTCTGGCATAGAAACCACGCGCTGGACTGGATGTAGTTCAGATTTCCCTGGAGCCGAAGAGAAATCTTCGGGTAAAGAAAAAACCCTGATAGACGAATGCTTGTGTGTTGAGGGCTTCAACTGAGGTAACTGGCGAGTCTTTGTACGATGAGAAACCTCCGCCCTCGAAACCGGAGAGCCGTGCATAGGGGAGTTACTATATGCGGTAGAAACATGTAAGGAGGGGGTCAAGGGGGAGAGAAGTTCTCCGTTGCGAATCGCAAAAGAAGGGTCTTCTGGAGAGGGTGCGAGCAAATCAGCATCCAGAGTCAAGACGCGGGATTGCAGCAGAGAAGGGCCAGCCTGCACGCCTCGATCTATGTAGGACTTCATCCCTCTCGAACTTGAGCCCCCCAAAAATTGGGGAGAAGTGCGAAGGGCGAGTGCGATGATGAAGGTGGTTGTAGAGAAAACGTCAAAGTGCCCCAAAGAATTGTACGCGCCTTGGTCATGTGAATTTCGTGAGCACGAGCGTGACCTAGGAGCTCTCACGTTCTCGGCTCGCTATGAGCACCGTAATATGGACTGCAGTGTCTCAAGAATCGATCATTGGCCCGCCATCGGAGCTCATCCATATTGACGACTTTTTAGCCGACGCCCGCAACAATGAAGCCTGTGAATTCATGACATCAGGCCTTGCTGCTGGAGGCGGCGCAGATTTTGTGCCACAAGATGATATTGCGTCCGAATGCCGGTTGGTCTCTCACACTAGCAATAGGATCATGCTTTAACACTATTCAAGCGTAGATGATTTGCGCTCAAAAGTCACTGATATATTCAACAATCCGCGTCTCTACGTCCACGCGAGACACGTTCATGACACGTCCGTAAATGACAACTATGACCTAGCGGTGCGAAAGACATCGGGAAGACGCAAAAGAAAACGCGAGGTTGCCTCAGAGACAGAGGATACTCCCGATCTTATCGCCCTAAAGGAAGGTCTAGCAGCCATCAACTTGAAAAGCTGGCCGTAAGCCCCTCCCTACCTCGTTTTGACCTGTAATTGACTGGTATAGCTTACCGCAGGAGGCTGCTGTCTTCGTGAGAGGTCCAAAGAATTCAGATATCAATACTTTGACGGAGATTGTGAGCTCTCTGAACGCCTTATATACCTTCTCTTCTGATCGCCGTTCGAAGAAACATGTGAACGAGGGGTCTAGTCCCCCTCCACACTCCGCTGTGGTGACAGTCAGCGTATACAATCGTCTGGCTTGGTCATACAACTTTGTATACCGCAGCTCTCAGCATGCGGTGCTGTCTTCTAATACCCTCGGAGAACTCTACAGTGTCATACCTTGTCCATCAAACGAATTACCCGACGAACGCACGGTGGATGAGAAGTTTGTGGGGTATGAGTCAGGCCCTCCAAAGCGTCCAGATGGATGTGTTGTGGTGATCGAGGGAACAGCTTACGGAGATGGTTTGACCAATCATGCCAGGTGCATCTCTTATGCAGCCCAACTCGGAGCCTGATGCTCACTCTAACCTATTTCAGCAAGCTTGTCGCTCATGTCTCGAAGCCACTCACTACTGGCCCGAAAATCCACGACACGACCTTCTCCTCACTCTCGCTCCGTCTCAATCATCCGTACTGGCTCGTGCATAGCGGTGATTGCGAGCATTTTTTGGTTGTCGATCAGATTCGGTATGTTTTCTCCCTCCCAAATTGCCATCTCTCATCGATATCTAATTCAGCTTACTCCACCCTCACGACCCCTCATCCGGGTACCCGCTTACCACGCAAATCACGCCCCCACTACTCGGCAACTGTCGCGCGTGTTCGAAGGTCCCAGCTGTCTTTTCGGTCGTCGGAGATATGCGTCTCGGTGAAAGTCCGTGCATCCTGTGTGCACCCTGCTGGAGGAACATGGGCATGCCAAGTGGCAAAGACGCCGACGGTATAATGGTTATCTCACTCCCCAAGCATGAATCTGGGTGGTAGCATACATGGTTTGTACCATCTGATTCCAACTATGGCGACTTTCTCTTCGTCTAATATCCATCCAGAGGGATTGCTCTTCGAGTCCTACACCAGAGCAACCTTTGGCAATCGATGATCTGCTTATATAAACACGGGAGCTAGAGTAGCAGATAAATATCCAAGGAGTAGGAGCGTAACACGTCGCCTTTTGGTCAAACATTCACTGCTGATTTACGCATAAAAACCGCACAACTGGTGATACCCTACCCTTTACTTCTATTAATCCCGCACCCCCACTCTTCTCTTCTATCATGACCAAGCCAGAGCTCACAATCAGCTATAACAGGCCTGAGGTCTCTAGCAGTAATACGATGCCTATAAAGGTTGAGAACTCGCGAGAAAATAGACCAGAAATCGACGTACCGTGAACAATCTCTGGGATGCTGTGCCGGGTGACGTCGACCGTCAAGTCCGCATCTTTTGGGACCTCGAAATCCTCGTCCACCCCAACAACGCCCCTGGTGATTCCTCTCCGCGCCTGAGCATACACGCCACGCCGGTCGGTTCTCTCGCAATAATCAATCGGGGTTGCAACATGGACCAGGAAAAAGTTCCCGCCGGAGCCTGCTTGATCTACAACTGCCTCGCGTACGGCCTGACGTCCCGCCTCGTGGGGCGCAATCGGCGCCACGATAACTGCCGCGCCAGCGCGCGCAAGCTCGGATGCGACAAAGGCCATTCGCTGCAAGTGACTGTGTCGCTCTTCCCGAGAAAGGATATGATCTGCAAGAGGTTACAATCAAGACTATCTGAGTAAGCCGAAATTTGGCTACCTGGTTCGAGATCATGGCGAATTGAATCGCCCAGCAACAGAGAGACGCTCCGTCCACCGTTTTCGTTGAAGATCGTTTGGAGAGCACGGGCGATGCTGTCCTTGCCCGAATTGTACAGGCCAGTCAGGAAGATGACAAATCCTTGTTTCAGCCGAGGAGGATAACTTTCCCTGAGGGTTTTTACGACCGCGCTGAAGGGCTATTAGACCGGACATCCGCGGCATACAGGCACACGTACTCGTAACTAAACCAGTCTGGGATGTGAGCTCCGGTCTTTAGCCGTCTTCGGAGCTCCGTTCCAGAAATATCCAGTGTTGGGACACCACTGGGTACTTCATCGGTAGGCATGTACTCATCCGTCGAGGGAAGGTAGGTCATTTGCTGGAATGGAACTATATCGATACTCAGTTCGTCGCGATACTTTGAGACGAGCTCCTGCGCGTCGTATGGTCCGTAAAAGTCCTTTCCCTGGGAGTTTTTTCCAGGGCCGGCGTGGTCACGTCCGACGATAAAGTGCGTTGCACCGTAATTTTTGCGGATGATAGCGTGCCACATTGCCTCGCGAGGCCCTGCCATACGCATTGCAAGGGGAAGCAGTGCGAGGTGTGCCATGCCGTGAGGATACTTGGCCATAATCGACTTGTAGACACGGACACGAGTGAAGTGGTCGACGTCGCCGGGTTTAGTGAGGCCAACAACGGGATGGATGAGGATGTTCGCTTGATGCTGGCGTGCGGCACGGATGGTCAACTCTCGGTGTGCACGATGCATGGGATTGCGCGTCTGGAACGCGACAACTTTCCTCCAAGAAAGCTTATTAAAGTGGGCCCGGAGTTCCGTCGGAGTGTCTGTGAATTATCTTAATTCAATTGAAAAGAGATGAACAACGATACAACTTACAGCGAAGAGGGACATAGTCAAAATGTACAGGTAGTTGAATGGCAGAAATCTTCCCCCCGACGTAGAAATCTTTTACTCTTGTTCGGAGATACGTAACTGATGGATGAGCAGGGTCGTCTGCGCCTAGAACGTTGACAGCCTCTCTCACACGATCGGGCTTGTAAATGTCATCAACTAAGAGAAGAAATTCAGGCATTTGAGAGTCTTGTTGAGGCGCTGTTGGTCTCACTGGTCAGGATAGCGAGCGCTTCCCCATCCCGCGGATCCCGAAGGGAGACACGTTTGTCTTTTACCAACGAGAGTCGATCAATGTCCTCTTGCGAAACGTCTAATGTGACAGGTATTGGAAAGAGCGTGCCGTCCGCCAGCCGGAGAGTGTCGACGACGCTGCAAAGCCGATTTGATCAAGAGTACAGATCATTTTGTTGGAGCTACGTACCTGTCGTAGTCCTTCTGGTTCATGAACCCCTCCAAGGGGCTGAATCCTCCATTAATAATCAACTCGAGATCACAAAGTTGACGCTAGGTTTAACTGTCAAGCCAATTAAAGCGTAGCGGGACCCAGTCCCACCTCTGTCAGTACGATATCTTCCAAAACGAGTGATTCCTCCTTCAGTGCGTGATGAATATGTTCATCCCGTACCAAGAGGTCCTTTGAGAGAACGGTGTTAGATTGACACCGCCACGCACGGTTCGATAAGATAAAGATGCACCTTGAGATCGCCACCGTGAGGGATGCTTGCCATCAAGTTATTGATGTAGTAACGCGCGAGAAAAATAGTGAGGGAAGCTTCATGACAAGGGAAAGCTTTTAATAGATATGACAACAACTGTGGCCATGATGGCGTGCTCGGACAAATAACTTTTTCGGCTTTTCGTCAGCGAGATTCGGGGACCAACTCAAAAGAGCTCAAACCCCGGCTTACGGCGGACCCCTCATGAGGATGAGGAACGTCTGATGGTCTCAGCCTCTTTATTGCGATTGGTTATGGTTCAGTCATCAATAACGTAGGCGGCGTAAACATAGCGTCTATCGCACCAATCACGCACACCTCCCCACGCACGCTGCTTGCAAACTTTGGTTCTTGTGGTGGCTAAGATACTACTAGCTCATTATGTCCTTGGTATTTTAGTTCTGATTAGTGGTCAGTCCGAGTCAGATTCGAATCAAGCGATGCCTCCATTATAGTGTTCCACGGCCATGTTGTGGAAAGCCCTCATTTTGACCACAATTCTAGATCTCCTCCTCTGCTGACATCAACACCTCCAGGAAGCGGTCACCAGTCTTCTGCGCCGTCTGAGGGTCTTAAGTAGGCCGTTCTGCGCACGGGAGTGTGCCTCAAACTTTCTGTCTAGTCCCTCTTCTAGAATCTGGGCTTACAGTCCTGTGCCACCGCTGATTAATTTGATAAGCGACACTCATCCTCACCGGCTCATTGGTCTTCCGCAATAGAACTTTGTTCGGTTTCTCCTGTAACACCGCGACCCATATCATGTCACAGCCCAACCCCGCGGAATACTCGCACTAGCGTTCGGTAGACTTTGGTTGGTAACCAAGCGATTGACGACAATAGTCCATGGCCATTTCTCCCCGTGGCTCCGTCGACTTTCTATACAGAAGCAGAGAAATTTTGCTCAAATAACTGTGCTATGATACCTTCGTCGTTCCCACTTGTCAAAGTACACATGTAATTCTTATAGCGTTGATAATCGTCCCCTCCGTTTTTGCCTATTCTGTGAGCCTGTATCTCAGCCGTCGATGCTTCGTTTTCTGATCATGTGACTGAAATAAGTATGTTTAAATCCCTTGACATGCTGCAGATTCAAGCTGTATCCAAGCCGCAATACCTGGTAACATCTGAAAGAGAAAGGATAGCCTGATTCTTAACAACTTGAGATATGAGGCTCTGACGCGACGCTTGGCTGACCCCCGACCTGAGCACTGATATGCCTCTCAGCTCTATCTCTGGTTTCACTGGCAAATACTCGCCAAAAGAGGATTTTCTACCTGCGTTGCTGACAGACGACATCACCCAGCTGGTTCCTAACTTTGTGCGGCTTGTCAACAGTGCAATTCTACCTCCGTCGTGATGGGAGCTTCCCGGAAATGCAATGGGCAATTGTGTAATGACAGTGCCATATTCGGATTTTATAGAGTCCTGCCTTTCTATCTGGCTTAGTATTGGGGCGCTTGCTGTATCTGATGAAAATGTATGATTCATATTACGTTGTCATAGAGCAGCAGTTGAGGCAGCCCCAAATCGGTTGGAGAGATTTTGCTTCCTCATTGTCGTCATCGTGAATGTGCGACGATACAACAGCAACAACAACAGTGCAGCACTTTGTGGTGCAGTCACTAGCAGACATTGCTTGAATTGGGCACGTCTATTCGGGCTCTGGACCACTTGTGATGGCTGATATGAGCCACAAAACCGCAAATTCGCATGTTGATCCGTCCTTGTCGGTACAGTTTTGAGCCTCGAATCCACCGTTTCAGTGGGCAGTTACAATCCCGTAACGTTCTGTATAAACCAACCCTTTGGCGGCAGACTCAGGCCAGAGCCTCTTTGTCACCCCTTTACGTTCTCAATTTTGTCAGCCCCAGACGACACTGTAGTCTTGGATCTTCTTTAATTTGATTCTATAGCTTAACCAATACAGCAGTCTGAATAAAGATGGTATAAAGAGCGTACAAGGTCTCACAGCAATAAATGGACATGAAGAAAAAACAACGCGGGCAAATCGTACAAGAACCAAGAACAACGGATTCACCGCCGCTCCGCGTTCGACAGTCTCAGCCGCGCCAAGTGTAGATTGATGGGACTCAGCGAATTGACAAGCTCCACGCGGCCCAGGGCGTGCCGATCAAACTCCTCTGGTCGCCGATGGTCTCCTATCCAGCCGCGAGTCAACTCGCTCGACTGCTGATCAAAATGTAATTTGTGCTCATCATTCGCGACGCTGTCAGGAGCGAACGTCTCATGTACCAACGTCGCTGCGGCCCTACTCCGCACATCGAACGTGCCTGTGTACAGCGAATCGAGGGTAACATCGATGGTGCCTAGCGTATTTTTTGCACATACACCAAGGAGTGCAGGCTTCGAATGTGCAGCATGCGCAATCGAGATGTTCATCGGTGCATTGAACGTCTTGAACTTTGTCTGAAAATGCCCATGTTTTGGTGGTACATAGTAACTGCGTTCGTCGACACGAATGTTGACCTGCGCAACAATGGGCCTGACAAACAAAAGTAAGCCGTCAAAAGTTCATGGTCACCGCAGCAAACACAATACCCGTTACCCGTCTCCACCACGAGTTTGGTGGTGCGTTCCCAGTGTTTCCGGCTATTAAGTAGCGATATATTTGCAAACACGGGACTGCAAGGTCTTAGGGATCAGTTTGAAACTGCTTCAAAAACTTCGTACCCATTAATAGTGTCCAAGATAAGTCTTTCTGAGGCGCTGAAATTTCCCGATATCTCCGCACCAGATGTCCGAACAATGATTGATGACGCAGTGACGGACTAGAACGATATCAATGAGGCATAATCGATTCAACGACCAAATGCACGCACGTCAACAGAGATCGCGGAGCTGGAGTCTGTGAGTTTGAAGAGACCGAAAAAGATGTGGGGACCAAGATCGCCAAAAAAATGTTTAAACATGGGCAAACGGGTAGCGAACGATTGAAAGTCATAGGGAATTGATGGCGGAGGTAGGAGCAATTGTAGGTCAATGCCTATTGTATCCAATGGGAAATTCTCCCTATCTGGCACCTGGACGATACGACGATCATTCACACACAACACCGTTGACAAACGGGCCCACGTACCTGTACGACAATCTCGGTGGTATTGAAAAAGTTTGTGAGGCATACAGAGCTCGCCTCGAAGAGCTGGTGATTAGAAAACTGTGTGTTGGCCATCAGGACAGCGTTGGACGCGGTTTTATCCGGGTTAATGTCGACCGTAAGGGTTCCAGAGATATAATCCTTCAAATTTTCCGAGCTGGAGTTTAACCGGAGATTGATCCCACTCGTCAAATGAAAGGGTAGACGCATGCTGGGGGCGAAAGTACGATACGCAAACTTTTCAGCATCGCTTTTTGTGTAGTTGAGGGTGGTTGGGACCATACCTAGCTGTACCCGCCACAGCACCTGAGTCACCTGGAGGATCAAACTGCTGATCCCAAGTGCCGCAGGAGAAGATGGAGTCTTCGAAGAGTGGATGAGACAGGTCTAGCTCAATCTGATCATTGTCCATTGGCGGTGGTGGTTGCTGGTAGTCAAAGATGTAGTCTCCGCGCCATTTGAATTTGTGAGGTACTCTCCACTTCTGCGCGTGACAAAGTCTGTAACTGGAATAAGGAAAGAAGAAAGAGCCAGACGCACCAGAACGAAAGTGGGTACACCGAGTATGACGAAGAGGCAGAGGTAGATCACTAGCGCAATAGCCATGAATCTTCCTAACCGGGTGCGCCAGGGTCTCCGACCTCCCCTCGGCTTGGAAGGCGATGGATGCTGCGCCTCCAACGACTCATAATTGTTGAGACTTGGGGGACGTTGTTGCGATGAACTGGGGGGTGACGAGGGATCAACTTCGGTAGGAACTCTATTCGTAGGTCCAACAGAAGGATCCGTTGGCAGTTTTGGACGTTGTGAAGAATCTTCGTCGAGAAGGATCATGGTCAACTAACGGCAAGGCGTAGTAGCACTGGTGACCTTATGTCTGCGCAGTTAGGCGGCTAATTAATAACTTGCTTTGGTCATCACTGCGCAACTAATAAACACAGCCGCTCTCATAATTCATCCCTCGGCCCTTGATCTTTCCCAGACAGGCTAGCTACTGAGACCAAAATCTCCACGACGCGTCGCATAGCTACTTTCACCATTTCCGCACACTCGATTGTGCCCTCCTTGCACACGCGCACCCAGAGCGCTGCTCGGTTCTGCATCACTTCGACTAACCGGGCAGCTGGCGGAGCGTTTGTACTGACGGGTAAGGATGGCTGGAGTGGCTTTAATGGTATCAGAAAAGGAGATAAAGCTCGTTGTCTAGAGTAAACCCACGGGTGATATGTTTATTTTGACCGCTTTCTCAGCTTCCCGAATGAGCTTGACCGACTCCTCTACACTGGATTCACGCCACAATCTCCGAAAGACTTCCACCGCATGCAAGCTTTCAGAAAATCTATGCAGTGTGTTGATTAACGCAACCACCTCTGAGCGCTGTAGAAGATTGGCGTTCAATCGTGGGCTGGGAAAATAATAATAATAAGTACATATGAGCCTGGGCACAGACAGAAAGGCGTACTCCAAGTTATTCTCGTCGAGTTCGAAAAGAACCTTCATGGCAGTGCCAAGGCCGGTAGTCTGGATTTTCCCCCAAAGTTTGCACTTGTCACAGCCTACGCAGTCCATGATTCGACTGACATTCCTGAAGTGCTGCTTAAATTCCTCTTTCAGGACCTGGATGAACTCGTTGGGTGAGACTAGGAGATCGTTCGTCTGTGCTTATACCTACGTTGGCGTTCTCGCCCTTGAAAAGCGATGTCTCGTCGAACTTGCCTGCGAGCTGCGCAATTTCGAGGACCTTTTCCAATCGGCTGTACGTAAGTACATCCTCTTCGTGGGTCCCCGAGGCGCAGTAGTCGTAAGCAGACAGGTAAGGACCCAAACGCGCTACGGCCCGTAAAAGAAGCACCGTATTGAAGTAGATATATTGAAGACGTTCAGGATGCGACGCTATTCTAGTCACGTAGCACTGCAGATCAGGTCCCTATCAAACAGTGAGTGTCAGGTCAGTACACGTAGCAAGAATGAATACCCATTGTCCGGTTGCCTGATCAAGGTGTTCATGACATATATGTGTCGAGATCGATGCATGGAGTCCTTTTGAACGAGTGTATGAGATTATGGATGTGGACATGACGATCGACACTGACCCGAAATGACTTTGTAATACACCTTCTTTTCCAGACACTGTTCAGACATTTGCTCAACGAGTCTCGGATTCTCCGAAGCAATTCTCCTCATATATTGCTCTCCAGACACGGTGGGCAGAAACGCCCACGTATCCAGTGAAGCGTTCAGGATTCAAGGAAAGATCGACGTAGTCTCCCTCTAAATCCGATGAGGTAGTGAATTGTACGAGAAGGGGTAAACGAACCTGTCATGTCATCCAGGAAGCAGAAATCGGAGTCACGGTAATAACAGCCAGGGAGATCTTCTCTCTGTATCACGTTAACTGTAGGAATATTAGGACATAATGGGTGTCGACTCACGTGGTCTTCGGAGCGTTCTAATTTACTGAGTGTACCAGCTCTCCATTGCTCGGGTATCTCGCTCTACAGATGGGTTGTAAAGCGGGCACTCGCACCAAGGAACACGCATACCTCGTCGACGGTGATGATGGAACAGTCTTTATTCATACAGAATACATTTTCTTCCCAGAACGGGCATTCCCTGTATAGGTCACCTATAAATCCGTGCCGTCAATTTATGCGTAAGAGAAAAGGTGATATATGACACACTCGAAAGTATTTAAAGAAAGGTGTTTGAACAAGCTCGTGAAGTTGATCAAATAACAC
>WTXI01000509.1:0-20854 GCA_022376515.1 Lactifluus volemus
CAGTGGCAACAAAATTACGCCTCTTGGCAATGTTTTCCTCTCTCTTCTGCCGCCTGATCTCGACTTGCTGCTCCTCTCGACGCTTCCTGAGGTCATCCTGTTTGAGAGCTTTAGCCTTGTAATCTATAATTGAACGCGTCAAGAGAACTGATGGGGAAGAGGTTGAAGAGAAGACGCACGCTCCCTACGATTTGTGTTTGTACGATCGGCCATTGAGATTGATGATGATGGAAGGTAAAGAAGAGTTGAGATTGGGAGGGAACGGAACGCGACGATGAAAAACAAAAACCCCAGGAAAACGCGCGCTCTTATCGCTTTTCGCGTCACATTTAGTCACAATCACGCTTATCTATTGCTAAAATAATTAATTAAACCTTTCATCATGCCTCGTCCGATTCGTCCTCATCATCATCATCATCATCATCATCAAACGGATACTTATTCATTAATCAGTCCATCATCTCACATTTAAGCACATAAGCTACACTCACCTCAAACGGAGCTGGCATCTCTGCCTCTGGTCCATTCGGGTCAAGCGCAATGTTCCGCGCTGTCGTCGTGTTGTCCGGAGGAGCCGTTTCAGGCTCTACAGTTGGAACCACGCTTAACTCGATGAATTCTTGTGGTTCTCCAGGCTGTTCGTCGACCAACAATAAAATGCCTCCCCCTCCTGCGTACTTCTCAGGATGCGATCCCCTTTGCGTACCCGCAACTCCTTTCCCTGTCTTTATGGATGGTTCACGAGCCGACACTGGCCGTACTGGCTGATAGCGGCTGTTCGGTGGGAAAACAATATACTGGAACTGTGCCGGAGTGACGCGCGAGAAGTTGGCCAGACTTTCCCAACTTGACTCCTTGCGCTTGTTGGAAGGTCTCACTTCCGAAGACTGGCCCTCTGGAAGGTTGGAAATGGAATCGTTGATGGGAGAGACATCTCCGTGTCGTAATGATGGGACATCTTCCGACTTCATCTCAACGTCTCCATCCTTTCTAATCTCCTGCAACCGACCATTAGCTCTTGGAAAGTTCCTGTGTATCAATCCTTACATTTTCCGTCGCGTCTTCAGAAGCCGCCTTCCTCCTCTCCCGCGCCTTTACCTTTGCGGTGGTTGAAAGCACTGCCGTTGTGAGTTTCGCGGTGGTTTCTTTCTTCGGGGGTTTCATAGATGAAGGATATGCGAACAAGCTGGGCTTTGCGTTAGAAACGAAATCAAACTTGGGCGGCTTGAGATCCTCTGTTAATCCAATGATTCCAGTCGGTTGGAAAGCCAAGCTCGCACAATGGGCGAGCGGATACCAGTACCAGAACTGGCAGAACATTACAATCCCAACGATGGCACTAGTGTTCTTAGTACCTGCCCTGCTTTGCAGGCTGATGGTCACATTACGTCCGCCCGCATCGATGAAACTCTGGCCAAGAGCAGCGCCAAAACGAGCCATCGGGTCCTCATGCTTGTCGCCCATAATTTTGGCATATGTGGCTCGAATGGAAGCCAGTGAAGGGGAAGAAGCATCGGACTGCTGCACAAGGATCATGCCAAGGGCAATGAACGCCCCTTGTCGAACAAAGTCTACGCTGTCCTTAGTCATGGGTTCGAGAATCTCGACAGCATCTTGAAGGCCCGTGCCGGCACAGGCAATGCCAAGGGCAAGAGTTGCGCCACAGCGAACATGGGGGTTATAACTCTCACTGAGGAGCTGAACGATCCGAGGGACCTGACGGGGGTTTTTGAAGAGCAGGAAGGCCAGGGACGTGACCGCAGCCCTGCGGACGTCGTCCGAGGTATCCGAAACGGCGATGTGCAATAATCGACGAACAGCATCGTTACTGGGCGTCCCGGCGTAGGCTAGCGCGAGGGTGTAGACGCCACCATACCGAAGAATTGGATCCTGATGGGAGTGTAAGCTCTAAAATCACTACATAGGGATTCACAGACCTTTTCCGACAATAGCTCTTTTGCGATCTCGTCCGCCTGGTCTTGACGGCCAAAGTACAAGAATGCAAGTCCAATGGCCAGCCCACGAATAATCTTTTCGTGCTGGGTCTCACGTGCATAAGCGAGCATCTCACCTGCGCACGTAGAGTCGCCGGTACCCAGCATGATGAGACCCATCGCGTAGCCGGCACCCTCGCCCGCCACAGCACTATCAGTAAAGAGTGTCTGCTTTAGGTCGTCATATGCGTCCGCGTTACGTCCCCCCATCCCTGCAATACCCAACCCTAGGGCAGCTCCATGCTGGACAACCTCGCCCTGGGCAGCCTTGAGAATGTTGCGAAGATAATCCTCTATAGTTCGACCTTCCACTCCCGAACTTATGGCGCCCACACCTGCGTTGATGAGGCCGAGCCCATATAGTGCCCCACCTTCTGAGTAGGCGGCACCTGCAAGATTGCTTTCGCCGCCATTTTCACCGGGAAGATACGGCCCAAGGATGACCATTCCCTGCTCGAAATTGCCCTTGTGAATGACGCCAAGGGCTGCTGTTGCGGTGAATTTGGACCAATTAGAGGCATAGCCAAGCCAATCGAGATTTTCTCGTAGGAAGGTGTCGGAGGTCGTTCCGGCATGCATGAAGGCATTTTGGAAGGTTACTGCATTGTGGTAGACAGATGAGCGCGGCTCTAGCGAATCCTGAAAGTGAGAATATTCAGTATCGCTTAGAAGAGCAAGAAATAATACCGCCTCACCTTTGTGTGCTTTAAAATTAAGAGGTCTGCTCTGTTGTTTTTCTTGAGGAACTCAAGGTAGAGCCTGACAGATTCGCGTCCACCTAGGATCTTGCGCAGGGTATCGAAAATAGGCTTTGTGACCTGATCCTATCATGTCTTCATGTCTCCGTGAACACCAGTGTAAATGACAAGCGTACCTCATCTCCACCCGGTAGGTCATTCCGTATGGTTTCTAAGAAATCCTGAGCCCCCCCTTCCACTAGATCAAATGCTAGCTGGTACGCCACAAGCTTCTCATCTGGCACCAGAGACACTAGTAGGGACACAGTAAGCGTAGGGTTGCTCAATGTAACCAAGAGGCGGGTCAATGAATGTATATATGGAGACTTGGAGTCTACCCTGGGGGATGGAAACAGTGGGTAAAGAAAATTAAGCACTTGATCGCGATAAGACAGTGGGAAATGATTGTCAAGAACCGCTTCCATGGAATAAACGAGAAGACTGGTGTCATGAGTATTCTCGTGTAGCTGTTCGATGATATCCAGACGGTGAGATTCTAGGGCGATGCCGATGGCCTGCAATATACACGTGTTCAAGTTGTGGGAGATCCTTGGCACCCGACTGAAACCCACCTGCTTATATTCACCGTTTTGGATGCACCGCGAAAAGATGTTTTCAATGATATCCTGAAGACGTGGATCAACTTTTGCCTGAGCGCCTGACTGATCTTCCGTCCGAGCTTCAATGTATCTGTCAATGGCCTTGGCTGTACCAGCAGCGTTTTTAAAAAAAGTCTGCACCTGTTAGGAAATGGCTCACAAATCAGGGTCTCAATATATTCATCATCTCCAGGGATGTTACTATCTTGCCGGAAGGCCGTCCCCGCTCCAAGGGCAAAGGACAGGGCTTCGTCATACTCTTCGAGATAGTAATACACTTTGCTGGTGAGAAGAGCGGCTGAATTACGCGCTTCAATAGGCAGATCTGGGCTCTCATAGAGCGATTCGCTGTAGTTCTGTGAGATTTAACACGGACACAGAGATTCGAGCACCTACATGAGTGCAATGTGCTCAGAGATCTCAGCCCAGAATTGGGGAACCAACGATATCAAAGTCTTGAGTGCATGTTGCTTTAGTAGTGGTTCTTGCTCTGCAAGCAAGGAAAGGACACCAGCAGCCGAGGACTGGGGACGAGGGACCATTTTGGGTGAATGCAAAGAGCGTTGTACCACGCTCACCTTAGAATTAGGCTTGTCTCTCTCTCGAAGACGCGTCACCTACTTTGATTGACTCACGTGAACTATACTGACATAAGCAAACCATCCCTTGTGACGCTTTCCTTTCCCTCACTTTACAGAAAAATACAATATGTCTCTCGTCGCTCGTAGCACACGCTCTGCTACACGCATCATTTCAAGGACTCGTCCCTACTCTGTTGTAGTCGACGCACCCTCCTCTGAATGGGTTGCCAAGCGTGAAGCCATCAAGCACCACGCCCAAGGTAATCTCCATATCACCTCGACCGTCCCAATTGATTTTGATCACACTGTAGGCACAACCAGCCTCTGGCGTAGGATCAGGTTTGTGTAATTCACGAATCGTTTCGTTTGTCTAATCATTTCTTTGGCAGCTTTTTCGTTTGCTTCCCCACCGGTGCGTTGCCATACCCTCGACCGAAATCGATGCTGACTCCCTTTTTTCACTTTGACTTTAGCTATCGCCGTCACTATCTGGGTGAGAAACGTTGAGGCTGAACATGCTGAACATCAAGAACACATCAAGGAGGAGAACGGTGGCCATTTGCCTGAGATACCTGGGTACGATTACCTCAACAAGCGTGTCAAGCCATATCCGTGGGGACCTAACAGCCTCTTCTTCAATCCCCATGTACGCCCTTTATGCGACACCAGGGACTAATTTTCTGATGCTTGATTATTTTGCAGGTTAATAAGGACATGAGTGATTAGAATAACGGGTTGTCTAATAACTATTTTGAATCATGTGATCATTCGTCCGAGTTGAATCGATCCGCTGCGACATTGTCTCTATCATCATGCCACCTGCTATCATTTCCCCCTCTGTACTTGCCTCTGATTTCGGTCAACTCACTGCTGAGTGTAAGCGTATGTTGAGAGGTGGTGCACAATGGCTTCACATGGGTACGTTACCCGGCGCATTCAATCTGGTAGAGGATACCCTCTAAAAGCTCCTGCTTGAGAAGATGTCATGGACGGGTAAGAGCGTCACGGTGTATTCCCTCGTGTGTGTATTTTATACACGTCCCACACATCCCAGGCACTTCGTCCCTAATATCACCATGGGTAATTGCACATATGCAACTCATTTCCACCTACACACCTTGACTATCGTCATCACTCCCCAGGTGCTCCCGTCCTTGCGAGTGTTTCAAAGGGTGTGCCAGGAATTTTCATGGATTGCCATATGATGGTTGCTCAGCCAGAGAAGGTGCAACGTGTCTCACTCTTCGCGAGTCTGTTGACTGATTCCCTGGCCATTATCAAGTGGGTGAACGACATTGCGGATGCCGGAGGATCACTCTACTGCTTCCACATTGAGGCTACATGTTGGCTCTCCCCCCACCCTTAAAATACCCCCAGATGCTTACCAAAAATTCATGCGCAGCTGATCCCATCTCTCTTATACACTCCATTCATGAGAGAAATATGAAGGCAGGGGTAGCAATATCCCCAGACACACCGTCCACTTCGATATCGGAAGAAGTCGGCGAACTTGCCGATATGCTTCTCGTCATGACTGTATATCCGGGTAATATACCAAATATATGATATCTTCACGACACTCTTAACCAGTAACATTTCCCAGGACGTGGCGGGCAAAAATTCATCGAACGTTGCGTTCCCAAGGTCGCGGAGCTCCGGGCACGGTTCCCTGATAAAGACATTGAGGTGGACGGAGGCGTGGGTCCCAAGACGATTCACGTCTGTGCACAAGCAGGCAGGTCCTATTTGTTATCTCTCGGCATCGAAGAAGCAGCGTCTTAATTGTGCACGCATGGCAGGGAGCAACGTCATCGTAGCTGGCACGGCCATCTTCGGTGCGGACAAACCTGACGAAGTCATCGCGACTCTCAAGTCTGTTGTCAACACAGCCCAGGCGAGAATCGCGAACCATTAATCGGTTCGATATTGGATCCAGGACAGTAGATCAACGGTTCCATACTCAAAGTTCACACCACTATCACTTGTATTGTTTAGGATGTCCTGAATAGATGGCGCGAATTCCCTACTTGAATCTATTGTCGTCAATGTTCCGCTGTCGCAGTGCTTGTACATCCCGAGGCACGTAACGAACTATAGATGAAGGATAAAGGTGGATTATGTAGATTTAGTGGTCAGATGTGAGCACGTGTACTTTACACTATAGTGAAGCGGGTATACAAGTGGTAGATGGGAGTCCGAAGAGCCCAATATCCGTGATCTGCGACCACCCCCTGTTGGGGGTTGGCTTGGCTCATCACCATTGAAGCCATTCGCCGTACATGTTCGGCCGCTCCCCCCGGATGTATGCCTCAAATGTACGCTTGAGCACAGTGGCCCAATCTAAATCACGCTTATCTTGCGTCACCTTCCCTAGTGTTTCCTGTGTAGTATGAGTGGCATTATACGCAATGTCGTTGTTGAGGCGTGCGATTCGTTCGCCATCAACGAATTTCGGACCAAGGTCCGGGAAATTCCGCGAAGGGTCAAACGGCTTCCACCTACAGAGATGGTCAGCAAGAAGGTAAGGCTCAGCCGACAAGTGTCTTACCAGAAATTATGAAAATGATACGAGTACGCTCCGCGGAAGAATCCCTCGAATCCAAGTGCTTGCGGTGCAGCACTATTCTGCAGTGGAGTATCGAAGAAATCGGCAAACCTATTTGACGGCATAAGAACTACAAAGTAGAGAGCACGGACGTAGAACACTCACTCGCTAAAGTAGGGCTGCGGTGGTCGATCTCTCTGATAGTACTCCGTGTTCAACCAGGCCGAATCAAAGAGCGCGTCTGGTAACCGAAGGAGAAGGCCCTCGAGGTAGGCGTCCTTGGTGTACTTTGAGACCGTCATTGGATGGAAATCCAGACCATTTTTCAATGCAGTTCTGAAAAGAAACGATCCAAGTGCTGAACCTCTGTTCATCCGCAGGACCGCGGTATTATACTTTTCAAGACGGGACCATCGGTAGGCAAAGGCACCCTTCCACCCCCAAAGTTCCTCCCAGTCGCGTAAGAAGATGGTGTCCGCGTCGAGGTACACGCCGCCGAAACGGTGACACAGGACGAACCGAGCCATGTCGGAAAGAATGACGGATAAACGGTCATAAGAATCCGCAGACTTTGAACCCAGACGGTTGAGCATCTCGTCCTCGTTGCCCTTTGCATTTGCACCTCCCGAGTTGGCTGAGGCGGTGACCGACTTGGAACTGGTGGAATCGTCGTGATGAACGGAGATAATATGCCCGCCGGAATTGAATAGCGTGTCCTTCAATACTCTCCATTCGTCTTTGATCTCTGGGATGCCGTCCAACTGTTCCGTTGTGTTCCACATTTTGAACTTGATCACTTCTTTAAATCGTGGATGCAGGAAGGGCGACGCCCAAGGACTGGACTTGAGCTGTTCAAACATGTCATGTAAAGCGTTGGGATTCGGTATGGCGGCTGCAGGACCCGGGTTGATCCACAACCAGAATTGCGGACGACATACGTGCGCGTCAGGAGTATCCTCATGTAACCTCAAGTTTTGCGTGAAGAGGAAGGAGAGAAGAGCGAGATACGGCTTGTCGGTGAATGGTCCTGTCCAGAACATGTGAAAAAGGCGAGGGTTCTCCGGATCGCATGTGGAAGGTAAGGTGTGGTAGGGATGATGCTCAAGGGGTGGAGGAAGCTGGAGAGGGAGCTCCCATCCCGTGCGCGGCTTCTTAAGAAGACCAGCGTTAGGGTCGATGGACACCGAAGGTCGGAAAATGGGGTCGAAACCACCCGAACTTGTAACAGGTTCCACCGGCTTGCCGACTGGTCCATCTTCCAAATAGATATACCTCCAGTCGTCTACATCCCCCCGCCGTAAGCGCGCCCCATTATCAAGACCACCACCTATGCGTAGGACCTCTAAGCAGTCGCGGACATACTACGGTAAGATATAAGTGTCATCGATAGAGTTGCAAGACACGAAACACGAACCTTGGAGGGAAAATCGCATAAATCCATGATTATATCTAGATCAGCGACGCTTCCGGGTACCGGTCTTGGGGGATATGCGACATCGGGCGGGCGGGCTTGAACATCTAGATAGACACGTTTGGGACCGTGACCTACGGTCTCACCGACAGCTGCACCAGGCGGTCTAAACCGCGAAGGGATTTTTGCAACCTTCCGTGGAGGCAGAGCAGGATTGAGAGGGGGAACTTTCATGCCTATCGCCTTTGGGACTGGGAAAAAAAAAAGTGTAAGCGCCCAGACATCAATCCCAGCGAAAAACGCACTGTCTCGACTGCTGGGATAATGGCCGCTTTGAACCTCCCACTGCCATATTTTCTGTAGGTCCTCCCGACCAAAGACGAGGGTTGGAGGTTCCCCGGGGAATAGAGGAGCTGCCCATTGCTTCTCCCGGGTTCTGAGGCGCTGGACGATAGCGAAGATAGTGAATAATATGGACACGCAAGTGAGGAGAAGGACGAGCGTTCCCCGGCGACGGGAGAAGTGGGAACGGGTAAATCGGTGAAAAAGTGGTAGGTTGGGTAGGATGATGTGGAGATGTCGGTTTCGGAGGCCGGGAATGGGAAGGTACAGGGAGAAGGTCCAAGAAGGCGGCTTGGGATGTCTGAGCTTCTTCTCGTGAATTGAAGGAGTGAAAACGGGGAGTCCGTTTGGTGACCTTGATAGGTCACGAAGCCCGTTTTGACGAGAATTTGAGGGGTACATGCACGAGCGAGACGAGACGAAACGAAACGAGAGGAAACTAACTAAATTCTTGGCGCGTCAAAGTCTGAAGTCCGTGACAACGCAGCCGTGAGCGTGAGAATTGAGGCCACTTCAAGTTAAACAGACTACAGACAAGTACTATCTTTACCCGTACACCTCTTAATTTTTATTTTTATTTTCATTTTCATGCAGCTCCGCTCAACGGCTCCGCTTCCAAATCAGCACGTTCACTCGGGACAGATAAAATCCGAAGCGTGTTTGTGTGTCCAAGTCCACCTTTCCAACCCTGCACGGCAATAATCGTCGTGTTCGGTTTGATCAACTTCAAGGCGAGAGCACTACGCAGTCCGAATCGGATGCGATTGTCCACCTAGAAAATCGATTAGTTCGTTGAGAAGTATTCGCATCACTGCTACCCCACATACATCAGTTTGCCACTGCTGGCTCGTGACGCCCCTGGGCTCTGGATACCAGAAGGGATACACACCCCGGTGAAGGTGTATCTGACGAGCAGTCTGCTCATTCCGGGTAACTGAAAACCGGTCAATCATGGCGTGACACAGGAAGGAGGATCGAATATCCACCTGCAATAATTGGCACACTAGGGCGGTACTTGGAGAGGAGCCGAGCCGTGTTCCCGCTCGTGGACAGCACTAGGATGGCGCTTGCACCCTGCTCGGACGCAGCGGCCACCGCAGCGAATGCCACTGTCTCGACAGTCTCGGTTGGTCTAGCCGTTACGTTGCGCAACTCATCATACAGTGGTGGGTAACAGATCGCAGCCTCGGCGAGCAGGCAGGTTTCCGCCATCATGAGCACTTATGAAGTATGTCAGTGAGAACACTTCGTCTGACGGACCCTGAAGATCGAGGTATGCATACCAGACTGAATTGGATATGAACCTTTCGCTGTCTCACCGGACAGCATCACACAGTCGGCTCCGTCAAGGACAGCGTTGGCCACATCGCTAACCTCCGCACGCGTCGGTCGGGGGTTATACTGTGCACCCATCACGTTGAATACGATAGAGCTGGAAGTATGACTGATTTGCTTACCGTCATGGACTACAGGAAATTCAGTAAAGTACGGTTATTTTGGCAGCAAAGTGACTCACCTCTAGCATTTGCGTGGCCACAATGACCGGCTTACCCGCCATGTTGCACTTGGCAATCATCATCTTCTGAGCCAGGAATACCTGGCTTGCCGGGATTTCTATTCCAAGGTCACCACGAGCAACCATCACACCATCCGTTTCCTTCAGAATTTCGTCAAAGTTGGCCACACCCTGTTCATTCTCGATTTTGACTATAATTTTGATGTTGGCGCCGTCGGGGCCGAGGACCTCGCGAATATCTCGAACGTCCTGGGCGCGACGGATGAAGGACGCGAATATCATGTCAACACGATTTTGCACTCCGAACCGCAGATCACGTTTGTCCTTCTCAGAGAGTGCAGGCAAATCAACCGGCGTCTTGGGGAGGTTGACTCCTTTACGCGAAGAGAGCGTGCCGTTATTAACGGCTCTGACATGCACGTTTGTGTTATCAATTGAGAGAACGAGGAGGGACAGTATTCCTGAACAAAATAAGGTCGGCCTCATAAACAGGACTCGCTCGACCCGACCAACTCTCACGTACCATCGTCAACATAGATGAGCTTCCCGGGTGCAGTGACTTTGGGAAGATTTTCCTTGAAAGAACAGTGTCATTCTTCTTTTAAATTCGTAAAGTGCCCCACTTACGTAGTCGACATACATGTGCTTGTCGTCGCAGACCTCCCTGTACTGTGCCTCAGTAGTGACAATGAACTCATGGCCGGCCGAGATAGGAATCTACAGTCTCATAAACCATCAGTGGGAACCGAAACACTCGAAGGGGCCTACGTCTTGGCCATTCCGCATAAGACCTGTGCGGATCTCGGGCCCTTTCTAAGAATTCGGTTAGAAGATGTGCACGATAAAGGGGGGAAGGCACCAACAGTGTCAAGGGCGATCGCAACCGGACGCCCAGCGTCTACAGAAACAGGATTCACGCCTTGATCAACATCGCACCGTTTATAAACATACCTGTGACCATCTTGCGAGTGTTGTCGATCACGCTCTGATGGTATTCATATTCACCGTGCGAAAAGTTCATGCGCACTGATATACTTTGAGAGGAATCCCGAGTAATCTGCCTTTTCTAAACTCACCGATATTAACACCAGCATCACATAGCCGAGCTAGCTTCTCCACACTGTTCACCTTCGGACCTGTACGGATGCCATTGAGCGGCCGAATTTCAGGAATATGCTCTCCAAGGCTCACCGATGGTCGCAATAATAGACGTCTGAGAAGGAGATGAACTTGGTTTTTTTGCTTGGGAATTCTCAAAGTGCTCACCTTGCGGTGGTACCTGGTTTCCTCCGTTGTTTGGGGTGCGGCAGCTGGGTTGAGAGTGGCATTCCACTCGAGGCGAGAACGAATGGCGTCTGTTGGGAAAAAAGATGTCATGAGGGGATGACTTTGTGGGTGTGAAGTTAGGAAGGAAAATGAACGGAAGCGAAAGGAAAACGGAGAAATAATTAACCTGGATTTTATAGGTTTTGGGAAACCCGAGGAGAGTGCTGATAAGCCCGCAAAAGCGAATAAGCTCTCATTTTCATACCGTGCGAGTTAATCAGTGATATGATCAATCTCGATAGGTCGTTCAGTAAGGGCTACAGCCGTAATAATGCGGAAGTACAAAACGTACAAGGAAATAGAGAACGAGGCCAAGCAAACGACACAGCGACCGACGATAATCAATAGACAACACAGAAAAAAGCAATTTATCATCCAGAGCCTCAAACACCCTACATGACCCGTAAAGTCCATCCATGCAAACCACCATCTACAGCAGCAGCGGCCTGCGCAGCAGCCAGCCAGCCTTGGTCAATCCCACTAGGAGCCCCACTTGGACCTCCACCAATCACATTGAGGCTCATGTTCTCGAACACGTTCTCGCATGTAATTGTGCGTCCAGAGTGATAACCCACTCCGTCTAAAGACCGAATGAAAAGGAGCGGGAGGCTGCGACCTGCAAGTTGCTGCGGTACAACCGTCGGCGCTATTCCCGAGTCTCGTTCACTTTCACGCGGCTCCTGTGTGGTGGTCCCGCTCTCAGGTCTGTCTTCCCTATCATCGACAGTTGGGAGCACGTCTTCCTTCAGCGCATTGATCACGTCCGCTAGTGGGGGCATTTCCACGACAACAATGGTGTGTAAAGGACCAGCGGTTATATATCTTGGTGGGATCTGGGGAACTGAGGTAGGAGTCCCATTGGAGCTGGACGAAGGCTGGGGATCGACTGGCCCTGGCGCGCCAGTCTCAACAGGGGGAGTTAATGGTTGAATAAATGGCGAAACGTTTGTAAGTGGGCCGGGAAGAGGGGTCTGATAAATGCGCGTGCGAAGGGGACCTATACTACCCAGATATACATCAAGGGGCGTTTGTGACCGCGTTTTGGGGTTTTCATAAAAGAAATTTGAAACAGTTAGCTCGAGAGCATTGTTAGCAGGGCGATAGACGGGAGCAGTGAACAGAGTCGGGAAAGGGGTGACTGGCAGTTCTGGGATAGTGCTGCTTGGTCCGAGGGCATCAAAAAATGTGTATTGAAATTTGGCTGTCATCTATGTTAGACATGCGAAATGGTGGGAGAAGGCAGAGCTCACAAATCCCAACAATCGTCCAGCATAGATAATCATCTACTTCGTCTGTGACAGTTCGAACACCGTCTTTAACATCTTCTCGAACCCGTGGTGATTGAAAGATGAGGGGATGTGAGCCCGCTTGGCCAGGAGCAGGTGACATAGTCCCCGCGGTGCCAGGCATAGGACCAGCTGCGGATAAGTAGTGCCGAGTTCCATCCTGGTTGATTCTTTGCAACGCGATCTTCTGCATCTGGCTGACGGGCCCACCATCATCCGACACAATCTTCCCTTTGTCAACCTTGCGAATGACTAGAGGTGCCGTGGAGATGCCGGAATGGGTGTCCACAAGGATAATCTCAGAACCATAGGTCACCGGCTGGGGGACTGGAAAAGGGAATATTAATGGCTAGGACGCACAGATAACAGGCACAGATTATAGATAGGAAGACGTAGCAACCCAGCGTATTCTTCAGAAATATATATGTAAGTATTACTTACCTAGAGATTGAGCTTCCTGCGATCGACGTACGACATTAACATTGAATGCTGACCAGGACACATTGCTCGCGCATAACTGAGTATGATCTATGGTCATGTATTTCGTCCGCACAGTCTGAGAGTTGATGCGATTAAAGAGGGATACAGGACCCCCTGCAAGAATACATGAAGAGATATTGCGTGTCTTTGCGGTTTTCTTGGATGGTTTTGAGATGATGGTGACTGGGGCCGAGTCAAACGACGCCCAGATACGACCAGTAGGGGAGTCGGCACCATCAGAAGATGGTACGTGAGGTGGGGGTTCCGCAATATCCAAAGTGAGCAAAAAGCTTTTGGCCTTGGCAGTACCGTTGACGTGCAAGAACTTGAAACTTGCAGACATGTTGTTGTCTAGTTGTGCCTTCTGTTCAAAGCTGCGTTCGCCAGTTTCAGAGACGACACTCATGGACATTTGCTGCTGACGCATATGCCAGACTGGACCTTCAATATGTACGACAGGGGGAGGACAGAGGAAGCGTTTTTCGCTGCCATATGATTTTTGGGCGACGGCGGCGTGCATACACACTACAGTAGTCATGGGAGTGGCATGTGCAGGGTCTTGAGATAGATGATCGCGAACAACACGACGAATCTTGCGATGGGGGTCGTCGGCCTCCCCATCATCAAGCTTGCGCTTGCCATTTGCCTGCTGATACGTTGGTCACGTGAGTCGTTAGATGGAAATCGCGACTGCAAGTACGAGTGCTCCGACTTACTGGTCGAGGTACAGGAGGGGAGGGAAGTGGTTGGGAAGGCTGCATACTAGGAGGGACGCTCCAAGGCGCGTGCTGACCGTTAGAGGAGGAGCCGTCCTTAGATGCGGTCAAGATGAAAGAGACGTTTGGATCCACGGGAGGGAGCGCGGGAGGCTGAGAAGAACTTATAGGAGAGATCGAGGCGTTAGTGGTGGGTTGAGGGGTTCCGGGAGGTGAATGGGGAGCGATGGAAGCCTGGGACGCGTTCTGCGGGGACGAAGACGCGGTTTGTGGGCCTGAAATTGCTTTTACGACGAGTTGGGCTATATTCGAGGCGGGGGAAGGTTCACGAGAGGGATCATGTAATTGCTGTTGTGAACGATGTTGAGTTTGGACCTCTGTTGTTGGTGAGGTTGACATTTGAGAGGGATGGATAGTGTCAAGAGGGTGAGGATGAACTGTCCTCATGATTTCCCGCGGGTCCTGTAGGCGGATAAAGTGTGTGGGAAGAACGTTTGGAGAGTGGGAAGAAAGTGAGGTCCCACGTGTATGGGCGTGAGAGCATACGTCCACGTTTATAAACTCCTCCCGCGGGACCCCCGTCTTATCTTTCGGGGTCCCTACCATTACGACATAAACCTACAACTTTTCACTTCACCACCAGCCATAGCGTATCATATCATATCATATCATCCTCACATCAGTCCAAACCACCCCGCGGCTTCTTCCTCTTCCTTCCCCTCGTAAAATAATCTGCTTATCTTCCCAGGCTGCTCTCCATCATCCCTGCTATCCCATAATTGACGCCGCCGAGTTTCGTATGCTAGTCGTAGCGCCTCGTCGTCACATGCCTCGTCACACAAATATGGTGACTGTAGACGCTCCTCCGCTGGGTTATCATCCCCGCGACCTGACCATCCCCCGATCACTGTTCCCGGGAAACCATGATTACCTGATAATCGGCCAAACACAAAGTAGGATTGCGCACCGACTGATAAGACACCGCGCTTGTTATCTTCGCGCTTGATGACTGTGTCTGCTGGTTTGTCCTCTCTACCGAAAAGGACCTGTTGCGAACCTCCTAACGAACTGCTGTCACCATCCACTGCCTGCAGTTCCGCAAGTTCTTCAGAGTCTTCCTCCAGACACCCATCTCGCCACCAGCCGGAATGCTCCTGGTCAGATAGCCTTGGGCTTGTGGGGAAGAACCCTGCTAGATGAAAAGGGTCTACATATATTTCTTCGCGTGTTGCATGGCGAGGTGAGGCAGCGAAAATGTCGATGGTAGTTTTAGTACGACGTGGTACCCGCTTGTGCTGCTCTGTAGATCGAATGCTGACGTTTGGAGTAGACTGTGACCGTTGCATGCCTTCAGGTACGGTTTTTCGAATGGTTGAGTGCATGTAGGGGTAGAAACCTGGTTTACTAATGGGATGTGGGAGAGAAAGAGGGATGGAGAACGGGCAAGCGGACTGATCCCCAACGGACAGTGAAGTTGAATTCCATCCCCAACATTTTTCACCCTCATCTAAAACCAGATTGGGTATCCAGATACAGTACACCGTTTTTGGAATTTGAAATATGATTGCTAGACGAAATTGGCTATCAACCAAGTATCGCGGGTTGCTGATGTACGTAAACTTATCACATAAAAAGTGATACCAGTACCCAGGCTAGTGCCCCTCAGGCACGATTAGTCTTGTACCTGACACTTCGATGATCTAGAAAGGTGAAACAATCGATCATTTAGAGAGAGCGGAGTGGACTTACAGGTACTCGTATCACGCTCACCAGTAAGGCCAGCAACCTCGCCGAGATTGACATATGCCCCAGACATCCGGCTCGGGCTTACACCACTCTCATTCTTGTCCCCTCTCTGCCACTTGGCTCGACACCACACGCAAGTAAGCTGCGCAGCGCTTCGACGCCCTGTGAGCGAGCCAAGGCTCAGTCAACATTGATCCCAGTGTGAAAAATATGCAGCAGAAACGACGAACATTGTTCGAAGCATTCCGAATGTAGCGCATTCCCGCATTCTTCACAGAATACCAATCTTTCCTGAGAAACGTCATGCATGCTCTCATAACAGATAGGACAGCTATCCTCGGGCCCTGGAATGCGCCTCTTAGGGGCGGATGATCCCGATATCGGAGCTTCACCAGTTGCATGTGCATAAGCATTGCGCACCCTTTCGTGAGCAAGAGCCGCATTTGGTGCTTGTGGGGCGTTCGCGAAGATAGCTTGAAGCTCGCTAGCGAGTAATGCCCTGTGTAGCAATTCTTCAGCCTAGAAGAAAGTGTAGAAACGGCATGTCTCACTTTTGGTACCACAAGCCAGATGACTGTGAAACTTGAAGCACTGCTCAACAATCCGTGTCATGAATGACTACGTCCACGGTAGAAAATATATTTACCCTTCAAAAATATGAATAACTGGAAAGAAAACCTCTCAGAAACTCGGTCAGTCAAAGTAAGAGACAGCATACGATATGTTTGCAATGGTTACCACGAGAAGCGTCGGGGCCTGGGGGACGGTTTAACAAACCTGACTAGGGGGGATCATAGGAGACAAATGATATACGCACAGTCGCAGGAAGGGAACTTGCTAATGACCACAGTGTACACCTGCAATTGAATTAAAATAATACGAAATGAGGAATCCACAAGTCAGATTTTCAATCCAACACGAACATTCCCCGTTGACCCAAGAACTTTGAATTCCTCTTGCAGCTCGTCTCCTTCGCGTCTCCTGTCAATCATAAAGAACCTTTTCGGAGAGAACTACGGTCAGACAAAGGTGGTTGGCCAGATCCCAAGTTCTCTTACCTCTGTGACATTACCCGCGCGACGCGCTCGAGAATCTTCTGTGGACACGACTTTTTGAAGACAGCACCGCGCCTCTCTTGTGAAGTGGCATCTGAGCCCTGGACTCCCTTGCCCGGACGCTTCTTTGAATTTGGCGATGAGGTTTGAATGCGCGCCCTCTTCGGCTGTGACGAAGGACCCGAGGCGCCTGCGGGGTCATGCTTCGTCAAGCTTTCCTCGGAGGCCAATTTCCGCTTGCTCATGGCTGTTCGGTCACAAGAGTCGCTTCCGCTGAAGCGCCAATTTGAGCCACAAATATAATCGCGATCGTTTCCGCCATGCCTTTTCAGACTCTCCCGCGGTTTACTAATCAGGCTTTTTTAGGGCTAACGGCTCACTTCACACACTTCCACCGTGTTAGCACAAAGCTTACTGCGGTTTACGGATGGCAACGATCAACATGCCCGCACGGAAAGCACGAAGGTGTTGCGCTATCAATGGTTGGCACGGTCAAAAAGCAGATGTAGCATGTTTCGCTCTCAGTATCAAATGACTCCCTTGTTATCGGCAACTGCAGCTTCCCCCCCAAAGAAGACTGGCTGATGGGATGATGCGCTTAGCCGAGGAGAATTCTTGAAAAACTGCAGACAATAGTACGCAGCTTCCTATGCTTACGCCATTGAGTAGCGACTCAACTTTTACGCCAGAGGTGTGCTTCTTAGCATAAGATAAGGCTGAATCCGGTCGTGAAGGCCGTCTCCCGAGACTGTAAGTGGCTCTCATTGAAACCGAAGAACTGACCGGAAATGGGTTCATACCGTAAACGTCAACAACACCTACGGTCACGGCATGGCCGCTCTCTGTAGAATGCTGCTTGATGTTTGAACCCTTTTATCGGAGGGCGGGATCCAGCCATGGTGTCACTCCGTTTGACGGTAGCACAAGATACTTGCCACTCTAACCCAAGCCAACTAATCACTGATGAAGATACAATATTGGGGATGGCCCCACGGATCAATTTGGATATCGTGATAACGATCGGCAGTACGGTGCGCTGAACACCATAGATCATGATGCAAACGGCCCGGCATAGGCGTTATTAGGTGGAGTCGATAGACATTACCTACTGTACAACTTCTATCAATTGAATGATATTTTCTGTGATGTCTTCGGGAGCGGTCGTCACTGTATATCAAGGCCTCCGTCATTCAACGGAGACGTACGATATTTTCAAGGGTTCTTCTTGGAATAGAATTGACGCTGCGTTCATCCAGGAAGGAAACCCTCACGCCTTGATCATGTGCGCAAGAATTGACTGACTGGGCGATGTGGTCGGGGATTCATTACCTCTACACGTTGCACTAAAACCAAACGGTCAGCTCGATGGCCATCCTTGCGAAACTTGCAACCTTGCAATTATTCGGGTTGGTTGAGAACAGTCGACGACGTCCGGATTCAATAAATACTTCAGACGACCCGACGCCACCGGCTTCATATATATATGCGCGCAAGTACAGTAGATGATGCCAACGAACGCCACTGGACACGGCGACTTGACAGCCGCACGCCGCGTCACAAGCTGTGTGTAAAAGTTAGCGCATAGCGCATCAGAAAGAAGCACTTCCGTCAACGCGGACCGCCGGGATCGTTCATTGCCGTGGCTCACATGCCCGTCCTAACATTCGCGCAAAGGCTCTCCGAGACAACCCTCGACCGTTTACAGCGTGCTCTCCTCACCGTGCTCAGAGCGGGTCCCATACCCCAACATGTTGCCTTTGTCATGGACGGAAACAGGCGATATGCCCGCAACAAGGGTATGAAGGTGATACAAGGCCACGTCGACGGCTTCGTCGCACTCAGGAGGGTACGCCTCTCACATTCCCCCCTCCTCCCCGCCCGCAACCACGCGAAAAACATTGCTTTATGGTGGGATGAATCTAACGTATCACGACAGGTTTTGGAAATATGTTCAGTCCTCGGAGTCAAGTTCGTCACCGTGTATGCCTTTGCCATCGACAACTTCAAGCGCCCCAAAGAAGAAGTTGACGGACTTATGCGTTTGGCTGAAAAAGGGCTAATCGAGCTCTGCACGCGCGGGTGGGTTATCTGCTCAGCTGTCCAGCGGAGATTTATTTGTTTAACGGGCCTCTGCACACTAGTAGGGGTCTGCTCGCCGAACACGGAGTACGACTAAATGCCGTTGGCAAAATCAACCTCTTCCCACCAGAAATTCAAGCGGCTCTAGCCAGGGCAGAAGAGCTGACCAAAGATAACCATAGGTAAGCTCCCCCCGCTCGCGTCCACGTCATTGTAATGGCCGCATTACCACGCCTCCCCATAGATCGGTGCTCAATTTGTGCATGTCTTATTCTTCCCGGGACGAGATTGCGACAGCTGTGGAAGAAACTATTCATGATGCGTTGCAAGAGGGAAGAACCGAGTGAGTCTCATGCGTGTAATGTTACGTTTAAGTGACTGTCGCTCAAGCATCCGTAGACCAATCACGGAGAAGGATATTGATGACCGCTTATTGATGACCAAAGTCAATAGCCCTCCTTTAGATATTCTAATCAGGACCAGCGGTGTGAACCGACTGAGCGACTTCTTGCTTTGGCAGGTGAATCTACAATCCTCCCATGGCTAGGTTACCTCTGGTGCTCACATTATCGGCCAGTGTAACGACAACACACAGATTCACTTCATTGAAACCTTCTGGCCAGACATGGGCTTTCTCGATCTTCTCCCTATAATATTAGATCACCAACGTAAAGTATGGTCTCGGTAGATGTCCGTGCGATCTGTGTAAATTGGACGCTATTTTTCTGAAACACATCCCTCGTGATGTACAGTTCTGGGGTCTGAATTACGTTACGGGTTACGCGGGAAGAACAAAGATTGGCAATACACTTGTGTGTACTGGAGAAGAAACAGAGTAGCGTGTGATCCATGGAGGGAGATACAAAATGTGATAAGGCTAGATGTCATTGCAACGTGGTCATAAAATGTCCCAAAAGTGAAATGCCAGAGTCCGTCATAAAAAAAAAATGGCGTAATAAAAGCGTGGCGCTGGGTGCCATAACTATTTACATATCGGTGAAGAATTCGTGGGCGTAGCAGTCCGAATACCACGGGGAAGGCAAGAAGGTGAATCAGTTGGGGGGCTCACGCGGAAGGCCAGACGTGCGGCGGTTCGGTCGATGTTCATGGCCCTTCGAATCTGGAAATGGCACACCAGAATGGCGGCGTGTCTGTGGTGAGGGTGACTGGCCTTGTTCTGACTGATACCGTTGCCAGTCTTCCACTTTGAGCATGGATAGCCTCGACGACGATGGCCGAGCTGTCGACCCGGGGATTGCACTCAGCCTGTCTGCGCTTCTTGAACGCGAGTGAGGAACGGTCGAGTCGCGCTGCGCAGAGGATTGCCTATTCGTGTTATTCCTTTCTTGGGTGGTGTCCTCTGAGCGATGGCGACGCGCCTCCTTTGTTTGTGCAGCGGCAACCCTTTCTGCCTGGCGTTTGGTGACCGCTTCACGCTCGGCAGTTTTCGATCGCTCCCAGCGGGCTTTGGCCGTTTCCAGATCGGCCTGTTCCTTCTCTGCATTTGTGAGCGGCGCCTGCAGCTCACGCAGTTTCTCACGATGCCGCTCCGTCATCTCCTCATAGGTCACAGTGCGTGGGTGTTGTACCGGCGGCGGAGTCACCTTCCTTGGTGGTAAGACATTAGGGGGCATATACGAGCCATTGCGAGGAGAGGAAGCGGCACGTCGGTGATGAATCTTATGTTGCGCCGTAGCCGCGTTATGATTTGTCGTAGATGTAGGAGCATTAGGTATATCCCCTTCGGTGGCACCGGTCTCTAACAAAGTCTCCCGCATCTGACGGCGCGAAAGGGCCTCCTGAACAGATGCGGGGACAGGAAGACGAGGTGTCGGAACGGCAAGTTGTACTGGAGTGGTAGCAATGGGCGCAGACACCCCAGAGGGGGGCTGCAGAAGTTTCCGGTCACGAAGGTACGAGTCCCAATCATCGTTACCGAGGGGGCACTAGTCGGTCGTCCGATAGTGTGACCAACATGACCTTCATAAGAAGAGATATCCATTGACTGAATTCGGGCCCGTGGATCAGGTTGGCGAGGAGGTCGTGGATGGGATGCGCCGAGAGTCGTGTTATTAAGATCATATGAGAGTGTTCTGGAACGAGAACCCATAGAAGGTCGACGAGAGCTAGATCCAGAGGACGACTGGGGGGTTTCCGTTTTGAGGATTTCAATGGAACGTCGTATCGTCTGAATCTCTTGCAATAAGTCCTCCCTAGCCTTCAATTCCTCCACTTTAGTGCTAGTAACGTTGTCCTTCCCTGTCTCTCCAGAGACAAACGCACGGGGTACATCATCCTTTATATCATTCCCGAGGTCCAACACTGGAAGGACACCAGGGCTCTGGGGATTCTTCATCACAGCGCGTTTGAGTTCCTCTTCTGGAGTGCGGGCAGCAAGGAACTCGGACAATGCAGAGGAGCGCCGCGCGCGCGTACCGGCA